>PVJN01011288.1:0-54532 GCA_004026805.1 Lasiurus borealis
CTCCAGCCAACACCTACCAGGTCCAGGTTATCACAGGGACTGTTCCCAAGGCTGGCACCAATGCCAACGTCTTCCTGACCATCTATGGCGAGGAGTACGGGGACACAGGGGAGCGTCCCCTGAGGTATTCAGACAAGTCCAGCAAGTTTCAGCCCGGGCAGGTAGGATATGGGCTTTCTGGCCATCGGGTGGGTGACTGAGACTCAGACAGAAGGAGCCCTCTGGTGGTTCCCCAGCCCCGCTACCCACAGTGACTGCCAGGTCCAGGAGTGAGTTTTGTTCAGCCCAACCAGGTGTTGTGGTGCCTCCTTTGTAAGAACCAATGCTTTCAGTGGGGAACATAAGAAAAGCACAGGTAGGGGTCCAGCTCCATGACCCCACAGGAACTCACCGGAGATAGCATGGGGTAGCAGACACTCAGTGCTAAGTGGGTGGAGCAGGGGTTCAGGAAGGAAGCGTGGCCATAAGATGGCACTGTGAGGGACACTTGGTGGGAAGGAGAGATGTAAACGGCCTGGGTGGATGAGTATGGCGTAGATGTCCAAAGATGTCAGTGAGAGGTGCTCTCCGAAGACAGAATCCCATGACAAAGATGTGAGGTAGAGATGTGGAAGGCCAGGTAGAGGATACTCAGAAAGAGTCTTTCTGCAAGGCTGTGGTGAAGGCTGAGGTGTGGTGGGCGCTGCCTCTGGGAAGCTTGATGAAACCAACCTAAGGGGTGGGGAAATGAGGGCCTTGAAAGACTCACTGAGACTGTACCCTGAAGTCACAAAAACTTTTAGCATCGAAAGATATGCACCTCCTCCCCTTCCTTGTATAGTGGGAAAGCATGAATAATACAGCTGCTACCTTTAGTATCCTCTGGCTAGAAGACTGTCCCTCATCTTACCTTTCCCATTCCTGCCCCCGTTCTAAGCCTTAGAGGAGACTTCATCCTCAGGGTCCCTCATCCACACAGAGGAAGAAAGAAATCTAATTCATTAAAATACTTTCAGCCTCATCACTGATTTATTTCAGAGACCCCAGGTTTTTCTTCCTTCACAGGTTTATTTCTGTTTCAGTACTTTTTTTGGAGAAATTATGATCTGGGATTAAAGAGTTTAAAAAATGATAGCTAAGAAGTCCCCATTCACTTAGCATTGTCTGTCTCCTGCTTTCTCCAGTGCATATAGATACACTCATCCACATTCAATCTTCCCACCTCAATAGGGAGCAAGTCCAATGCTTCTGTTTCTGTAAATCACTTTGGATTTGCACATTGGCTCCTAGCAGGTACTTAATCAAAATGTGTAACTGAAGGAGTTTATGTGCACACACAGCACATATCAAAGCAGCAGTTCACACCACCCCTCACCCCTATCTTCCTCTCCCCCCCTCCCCAGCCAAACACACATCCCACAGTATAAATCCATATGCCTCTTGCTGGTTTGGGTCTCACAGGAGCCTCAGATTCTGGGATGGTGAAGCTGATGCAAAGAGGGGTGGGTACCACCCTCTGAATGCTCCCCTGTCCCTTCCCAGACAGACACTTTCACCGTCAATGCCATTGAGTTGGGGCCCCTGACCAAGATTCGGATTCGCCATGACAACGCGGGCAACAAAGGATGGTTCCTGGAGAGAGTAGACATAACCGACATGAACAATGAGAGCACGTGAGTGGGGCTGGAGGGGAAGGAGGACAGGTCGGGCCTGCCACTAAGATAGTCTTGGAATGAGGGCTGAGGGTGGGGTGGCTAGGATGCCTGAGGGTGGGGGTGGGGAGGGCTGTGATGCCTGAGGGTGAGGGGGGGGTTGGCTATGATGCCTGAGGGTGGAGGTTCGGGGTGGTTGTAATGTAGGTTTGGTCCATGTAACTGGCTAGATGGGCATTGCCTCCCTTCCTTCCCTCTCATTGGGCAGCCCCCTGGAATTCCTTGCCATCTCAGGTAACAGTCTGATAGAACATCCAATCCAGTTCTTGAGATCCATCAACTCTGAAAGTTGGGTTTTTCTTCCCTCTCAGACCGTCATTGGCCCACTCTCCATGGCCAGACTTAGTCACCTATATGTCTCTCCAGGTATAAAGTGACTTCCGGTACATTGTTCTAATGTTCTAGACCACCTGTAACAGCCAGGTAGTAAATATTTTAGGCTTGGGGGCCACTTGGTCTCTGTCCCACCTGCCTGACCTTTTGTGGGACGAAAGCAGCTGAGGATGATTCCTAAATGAGGGACCGTGGCTGTGTTCCAGTAAAGCTGTGGACACTGAAACTGGAATGTCATGTAGTTTTCACATGTTGCAAAATATCATTGTTCTTTAGATTCCCCCCCCCCAACCATTTAACAGTGTAAAATCCATCCTGCCATAAACAAGTGGTGGGCAGCTTTAGCCCACAGGCCCACCGTGAGCTAGGTTGGAAAGGGGGGGTCTTTCTTCCCAACAGATGAAGGAATCACCCCCAAGGGAAGTAAAACTATAGCCCTAGAATCAAATTGTGCCAGAACCAGGACCAGAACTTCAGACCTTCAGTGATGGATGTGCTATGCAGTATTTCTAGCAGTAGGCCACATTGCCTCTTGGGACGTGCTGGAGGCAGCCGGGAGGCAGAGGGGAAAGCAAGGAAGATTCTATGTGGGTGTTGTCGCTGCCCAAGGCCTGCCAGTGCCTGGGATGTAGTGGACACTCAACAAACACATATTTGTTGATATGTAAACAACTTCTTGGCCTTTAGCCTGGTGTCCCTGAGAGCCTGCCCTCTTCCCGGGCTCCCCTCTATGCAGGGTAGGAGGTGAGGAGGCTCACCCCTCTTCCTACCTCCATCCTGCCCCACCAGCCCAAGAGATTGCTCCAGATGGGAACACTGAGGCACAGCTCCCACATGGCCTGACATCATGGATTTCTATGAGGTCATCATGATGGCGCCAAAGAGCCATTAGACAACCCCATGCCGGGATCCAGGGTCCTGACCTGGGTTAGGTCCTCTTCCAGGAACTGGCCAGGTTGCCCTGAACAAGTTGCTCCATCCTCATGGCCTTTCATTTGCTCTTCAGATAAGTGGGCTTCACGATGTTCTAAAAATCTAAGGCGTTTAAGCTGGAAAGGAGAAAGTGTTGCAAGAAACACAGGGACAGGGACAAACTGAACATTGCTCCTTCCTCTTGCAGCTCTGTTAGGGTCAGTTAAATCTGCTCCATTGATTTGGCATTTGTGGGCCAGCCCGGCACTCTTTAAATGATTGTAGCTTTACAATCTCTTTTTAATATCTGTCACTACTTGGCCTCTTTCACCATTCCTCAAAAATATTAGCTAGTCTTACCTTTTCAAATCAAGACATTATGTGGTTTGAATAAGACTCTTGGAATTTTGACTGTTATGCCATTAAATGTATGTGTGGGGAACTGCATAGTTAGAATATTAAGTGCTACCCACAACGCACACATTTCCATTTACCCAAGAGTTCCTTTAGGTGCCTCAGTAATGCTTTACAATCTTCTTCTCACAGCTGCTACACATTCCTGTTACGTTTACAACCAAGTATTTTAGTTTTATCCCTCTTGGGAATAGAAGCCCCATCCTTTCTCTTTTTCTTCCTTTCTCCACTCCTTGCTCCCCTCATTGCCTCCTCTTCCTCACCCTCCTTTCTTGTTGTGCGTTTACATGTCTTCGTTTCCTTGTATTGAAGCAACAATAAGGGCTCCATGTGCAAACCTCTCTGTTAAAGTAGCCTGGCTGACAGACTAGCCCCTCTTCTCTAGATGCCTCCAATCCGACCCTGACTGAGGGTCAGCTGTGCCGCAGGCTCTGTTACACAGCATTTTCAATGGGTCATCTGGAGACTTGTCCCCACATTTGCTCTTTGCAAAAGGCAAGTGACACTGCTGGGGTGATTACCAGGCTAGGTAGGATGGGGGCAATGCCGTGGAGGGCAGACGGGGGAGCATTTGGGCTCCCCACCAAGGGCCTCTCATTTCTCAGCCCATGACTTGCTCCTTCATGAGACCTTTCCACGGAGATATTCCCAACCTCTCCTCATTCCCCACCCCCACAGGTACTACTTCCCATGCCAACGCTGGCTGGCAGTGGAGGAGGATGATGGCCAGCTGTCCAGGGAGCTGTTGTCAGTGGATGAGTCCTATGTGCTGCCGCCGAGCGAGGAGGACGAGGGTGGGGGTGGTGGAGAAAACAACGCCCTCGACAACATGGGCCTGGAGCAGAAAGGTTTCCTCAACTAGGCCTGGTTTCTTCCCTCCAGCATCCCTCCCCTTTGCCTCTGCCCCATCCAAGGTCTCCATCTTCCCTCCTTCCCCTGCGAATTCTGGATACTTCTTCCTCTGGCTTTCTATCTGTACTGCCCTCTCATTCTTTCATGGCAGGAATGAGGAGGTGGGTGAGCATATTCATACATGTCCAGCATAAGGCTGGGCATGTATAAAAGAGGGTATGGAATAAAATAGGATAGAATAGGATAGGACATGACAGAACAGAACAGAACAGAATAGAAAGTTCTGACTTAACCTTGTATTCTCCCGCCCAGCCAGGCATATTAGAGGCCCTCAATACACTTTTGTCAAGAAAAAGAATGAATTTTCTGTGGTGTCTGTGCTTCCTTCCTTGCAACTCAAATCCCTAAAAGTCTTCTAAACCTGGAGGAGTCAGGCTAAGGTTTCTGGATGATGAGCCTCTGACCCTCATAGCCACCCAAGTCTCCTCTAAGCATCGTACAACTCTATGGGTTGAGGACTTCCAGTATGAGTTGGAGGGAAGGGAGATCTCATCTCTGCCTTCAGGATGTTTCCAGACTAAAGGCAATTGCAGAGCAACACATCCTGCAAGCACAGTGATTCATAGGAATGGTCAACATGAACATAGAAACACACTCAGTCTGTTTCTCTCTCCTTCGTGCAGGGAAGGGGCAATCTGCCACTCACTTCTCCACACTCCTCTCCTGCAGATAAATCTACCACATTCCAAGTGACCGTAAAGACTGGGGACAAGAAGAACGCAGGCACAAACGCCAATGTCTTCATCACGCTCTTTGGCACACAAGACGACACTGGTAAGAAAACAAAGCGGGTCTGAGGTTCACCCACATTATCCCCAGAGAGACTGAAAGACTCAGCAGAATGTTCCAGAATGGCCCTCCTTTCCTCCCTCCCTCAATCCTTCACTCCCCCTCTCTCTTTTTAAAAAGTCACTTTAAGAATTTCCCTTTATCATTGTATTGTATTTTATTATGGGAAGAACACTTAGCATGAGATCTACCTTCTTAAATTTTGTATATGCAACACATTATTGTTGGCTGTAAGTATGCGTAGTACGGCAGATCTCTAGAGTTTATTAATCTCACTCATCTGAAGTTTTAACCCTTCAGATTGATTAATAGTTCCCCATCCACCCCTTTTGGCATTTGAGGAAACCAAGCCTCAGAAAATTAAACAATTTGCCAAGGCAGCCAGATGTTAAGTGGCAAAACCAGGCATTGGACCAAGGTCTGTCTTAGCACCTGGGGCTGAGGGACTAGGTTCTCTGTTTGGCTACAATGGCCTTTATTAAGCCTGGGCACTCCTTTTCCCAGGAAGAAACATTGATCCTTCACTGATTTCTCTTCCCATCATGAATCACACACTGAAGCCAGGAAACTGCCGTGGGGTGAAATGATGAAGTCCTTATTAACACAGTCTCTTTCTGGCACCTCTGGGTTCCCTGTTTGGAGGGCCTTCCACCCTGGACAGTGTCCTTGCTTCCTTCCCTTCAGAAGGAAGACTTCCTACCTGGTGAGGGCTTAGAGCTGGGACTTACAGGGGTAAAGGAACTTGAAAGCAATGTAATACATGCTGAGACAGGAGGGGATGGCGATGATATTGAGACCACCTCAGATTTCAGACAGATGCCACAGCCCAGGCTCCAGGACAGATTGCATATGTGAGATGGCTGGTGGGGGGCATTGGAAGCCATGCCTTTCACATGCTCCACCCTTCAGGGGAGCCTCTGTTTCCCTAGGGAACATGAGGAGGGTGGCTTTGTCATTGGCTTCTCCCCAGGTATAGAGATGTGAGCGGTATGGAAGGAGAGCAGCCGTTGACTTAGGACTCCACCACTTTCTCTGGATGATCTCAGACAAGGCACCTGGCCTCTGGGTGTGTCTCTTTCTCTTTAAATACAAATGGAAAGCAAACATACATACCTCAGAGGGTTATTGGGAAGCTCAATAAAAAGATACACACCGAAATAAAATATTCCAAAGGTGCCCAGTGGATGGTAATTGCAGTCTAAAATTGATGAAAACTCAAAAGTTGGTCATTATGAGGAAAGTCTAAAATGGTTGGGCAGACTAGGTTTGAAAGGTCTCAGGGCCAGACAGTCATGTTGAGGTTATTTGGTTGGCAGGAATGAGCCTCCTGAAAGCCTCCAAGACCAACAGCAACCCATTTGAGAGGGACAGCATCGATGTCTTCACAGTGGAAGCTCTGGACCTGGGAGATCTATGGAGAGTCAGGATTGGCCATGACAATGCAGGTCTGACTTCCCTTCCTCTGCTCCCTACTAAGAACTTAGGGACCACGGACAGGTCCCAGTGGGTGTCTGGGGGAAATTTGGATATTATCTGCTTTTCATAATTACACAACTTCCTAAATCCCTGCAGCCCAGTGGAGCCCTGGCTGCATGTAGGATTCTGATCTAATTGGTCTGGGGTGGAGTCTAGATATTGATGATTTACAATACTTTCCTTAACCCTCCCCCCACCCCAGTAATTTTAATATACAGTTAGATTTGAGAATCCCTGATCTAGCTCAGTGGCTTTGAAATTTGAGTTTGTATCAGAACCACCTGGAGGACTTATTAAAACACAGATTTCTAAGTCCCATCCCTAGAGTCTTTGATTAGCAGGTCTAGGTGGGGCCCAAGAGTTCATATTTCTCACATGTGATGCTGAGGCTGCTGGTCTTGGGATCCCACTCAGAGAACCACTGGTCTAGCCAATCCTTTCCAGAAGCCACTGACACTACAGCTAAAGGATGTGCCCAAGTTTGTTCTTTCTCCATAAAGTTGGACTCATTTACTTGGTCTTCCAACCATGTCTTCTAAGCCCACAGAAGGAAGTCCCCTCTTAGCACCTGGGGCTGAGGGACTGGGTTCTCTGTTTGGCTACAATGGCTTCTATTAAGCCTGAGCACTCCTTTTCCCAGGAAGAAACATTGATTCACTGATTTCCCTTCGCATCATGAATCACACACTGAAGCCAGGGGGCTGCCGTGAGGTGAAATGATGAAGTCCTTATTAACACAGTCTCTTTCTGGCACCTCTGGGTTCCCTGTTTGGAGGGCCTTCCACCCTGGACAGTGTCCTTGCTTCCCTCCCCTCAGACTCTGCCTTCCTGTCATCTCTTCTCCATGCGCCTTTGCTCTTGCTAATGTCACTGACAGCAGCCCGGCATGTGATCCAGTGATTTTTACAGGCATCATTTGGGCAATGCTGTGCACAAAAAGAATGACACATTCATGATGGAGCTGTAGGCATCAGCCATTGAGTAGAGAGGGACGCTTGGAGTCCCTGACATTACCATTAGGTTCAAAGTCCTTGATGGGTTCTATATCCAAGTTCTTGATGGGTTCTGTGTCTCCTCTCCCTCCCTCCAGGCAAGGGTCCAGGCTGGTTTTTGGAGTGGGTAGAGGTGGACGCCCCATCTCTTGGAAAGTGCATGACGTTCCCCTGTGGCCGCTGGTTGAGCAAGAATGAAGATGATGGAGCCATCGTCAGAGACCTCTTCCACGAGGAGCTTCAGACGAGGCTGTACACACCATGTAGGAACCAGATGCAGCAAGTCTGGCCCTGTTTCTAGATCCCATCACCCACCCTCTCGACTCAGTTCCCACCCCTCTTCCAATGTCCACTCTGGGCCAGGCTGACCTAGGAGACTGAGTCTCTTGCTCCTTTTCCAAACTCTCTGGGTCCTGTGAAGGCTATGGGCTGAGCCCTGGACCCAGGAAAGAATATATGGGACTTATTCCAAACTCCACCCTAAACTAGCTGGTGAGAACAGGCAGAGAACTGGACCTCTTTGGGGTTCAGTTTCCCTATCTGACAAAACAGAGTTACTGGTACCGTGAGATACGAGTTTAATTTGTTCTGTAACCTTGAGGCGTGGGAAACTATGAGATGCTCGAGTCGAGGTAAACTGGTGGGTGGTGTACAGCTGGCCGATCTGCGCAATTGTTCCTACCTCAAATGTTACTTGTATTTCAAAGCAAAAATCGCTTGCTCGATGGCTCATATCTCAAAAATCTCATATGTTAGGGCACTCGTATCTCGAGGTACCACTCTATTAGGACAGGATGGTTGTAAGACCCCAAAAGGAAGAATGATAAAGTTCTAACTGTCAGGTGTGGTCATCAACCCCACCAGCTATCCCCATTCCAGTCATTATATGCTGGAGAGTCACCACTATAAGATTTTATCCTGATTGGGGACAAATCAAAAAGAAGGCGAATAATTGGGTGAAGTTTTGACACTTCCCTCCTCTATCATCAGCAGGAAAGTATATACTAAACGTTTCTATACTTATAGGTAAACACTAGGTAATGGAACTCAAACGGAAGTCAACCAAACTATTAAAAACCGTCTAAATATTCTAAAATCTGAACTAAACCCAGAGAGCACAATTTTTTAAACCAAATAATTAGCTATATTAAAATATTTCCCCCACGCAACTCATACTTAGTATAAATCAGTTATCAAAAAGATTGTTTAAAAAATCTTTTGCCTACAGCAATTAAACTGGCAATGGTCAGATCGTCAAAATACTTTCCAGTCTAAAGCCTAAAATAAGTGACACTTTATTCTAGTAAAGCCCTTGCATATACAAAGCAAATTCTAGGTCCCGCCTCTGCCCCAGGATTGGCCTGCAGCCTAGACAGACACCCCACCTCACCCGGCAGATGCACACAGCTGGCAGCAGCATTGGGTGGGAACCTTCAGGACAGAAGAGCTCATTTCTCCCTTTGAGCCTAGGACAGGCCTTGCTCTTTACAGAAAAAAAAACAAGCAAATAAAAAAAACTATCAACAAAACAAAAAAAATAGAAGAAGGAGAAGAATTTGGATGGCCTGACCTTCACTACATTCAGTTCGAGCCTAATATTAAAATTGATCCATCTGCCCTTTGTCTTGCATTCACATTTGTCAAAAAGGAGAAAAAAAGGTCAGGAAAGACTTGACTTGCAGACCAATGAGCTATGGACACCCCTTCGAGGTGCAGCACTCCCCAGGTGGGGACACAGGAAAGGGTCTGCTGCTCAGAGCCCACTGCCCCTGATAGGGAATGTTCCGAGGCCCAAGCCAGGAGCCCCAGGGGCTGCAGGAACCCGGCTTGGGAATGGTGGAAACAGGGCCCAGGCATCCTCATCGGGGCCTAGAAGAACCCAGGATAGTTCATCAAGGCTGCCAATACATGTGAAACCACACAGTAGGGACATATCAATGAGGAAGGAACTGTTGTCATGCCTGACCTCATAGGCTTCATGGAGGGGAGGTGGGACACAGCCTGAATGCCCGAATGTCAGCATTGTGCCATGTCAGGGCTGGGAGGAACCTGTTTTCAACCTATGTTCTGAGGATCCCAAGTGCTGAAAGCAGCTGGTGAGAGGAGGGGGCTGAGTAGGGGGACAGTCCTCTGCTCCCCAATTCATGCCATCCAGAGAAGCACTTAGCTTTAAAAAGTCAAGTGTTTTTTATTTTCTGAATATTCTTGATAAATGTATTTATACAAATTCTGCAGTTAAAGAAACTGAAAGCCACAGATATGTCTAGTTAAACCCCCTCATTTTCTAGGCATGGAAACTGAGCCGCAAAGAAGCATAATCTCTTGCCCAAGGACACACAGCAACTCAGTGACAGGGGCAGAACTAAAACCAGGAAGCAAATCGGAGCCCAGGCCCAGGAAAATGGGTGGAGGGTTGGCTGTTCCTGCCAGACATTTCCAGAGCTTTTCCCACTGCCAACTAGTCTCAGGGAAGCTCAAACCCACTGCCAGCTTCTCTGCTCAAGACCTTATAGACCATAGACCATGGTGAAGCCCAAGAGGACTAAGAAGAGGGACCCCACGCTGCAGAGAGAGCACCTCCATTTTTGCCTGGGGTCCTGGAAGAGCCGGGATGTATTTCCCCTTAACCTGCAGTCCAGGCCTTTATGTGACCAGTGCTCTCCTGCTTTGGCTGCCCCTCCCTATGGCTTGTGGGTAGGCATTAATACTCACTCCAGTTCATAACAACAGCACTCATAGAGGTTGGCTGCACAATATTTGGGGTCAGACATGTCTGGGTTTCAAGTTCAAGTTTCAGCACTGACTGGCCATATGATGACCTGGGGGTAGTTGCTTCACCTCTCTGGGCCTTGGTTTTCTCATTTGTAAAATTCAGTACAACAATACCTACTCTGTAGGGTCACTCTGAAAGTAACACGAGATAAGAAATATAAAATGCTTAGTAATTACTCAGTGAACAAAAACGATTACTATTACAAGTATTATTACTATCGTTGCACAGCAAGGTAACCATGGCAATAAATGAAAAGCAAATTTCTCCTCCGGAGAAGGCTGTGCCACCTGTGAGGAGGTGACTTCTAAGGTGACTCCTTTCAAGGTCAAGATCATAGGATAGGGTACATTTCTTCTTGAACTCTTCTCTGGGTTTTCAGTGTGACCCATAGTAAATATACATATTTATATACAAACTAGAAGCCCAGTGCACAGATTCGTGCACTGGTGGGATTCCTCAGCCTGGCCTGCGGGGAGTGGGCTGAACCCGGCTCTCTGACATCCCCTGAGGGGTCCTGAATTGCGAGAGGGTGCAAGTCAGGACAAGGGACCCCACTTATGCATGATCAGGCTGGGGAGGGACCGCAAAAGGGCTCCAGTAGCAGGACCCCAGTAGCAAGCTAACCTACTGGTTGGGGTATCTGCTCCCTGGTGGTCAATGCATGTCATAGAACAGTTGAATAGTCAAACACTTAGCATATTAGGCTTTTATTATATAGGATGTGACAAATTAAAATGCCACGAAACAATGTTACGTCACTGTGAAATAGCATGTGAAGGTCAGGTCCCTGGGCAGCAGCATCTCCTGGGAAGTGGTCTGGGGCAGTGATGCTGTGAAGAACTTGACCTTGCCTGTGTTTGTTTTCTATTCTCACATACCTCTGGCTTTCCCTAGTTGTTCCTTACGAGATCACCATCTACACCAGCGATGTCTTTGCCGCGGGTACAAATGCCAATGTCTTCATTGTCATTTATGGCTGTGATGGCATTTGCACTGAGCAGAAGAACCTGTGCACCAACAAGCGGGAGCAGAAGATGTTCTTTGAGAGGAAGTCCGCCTCCCGCTTCATTATGGAGGTATGAGGACCCAGTAGGCTCCTGGGAGCCAGGCCTGGGGGGTGAAGTGGGCCCAGAAGACCAACGAGTAGAAGGAGTCCTGCTCTCAGGGGTAGGCAAGTCTGATGGGCTGCTGTTAGAGAGAAAAGCGGGCAACTCATCAACCTCTCTGGGCCTCGGGACATCCGAGAAACTGGGATAAGGGTGAGCCTTGCCATGTCCCTCAGAACTGGTGTCAGGATCAAAGGCTTTGGGTTTGGGCACCGGGTCTAGGGGTGGGGTGTCTGTAGGATGCTGTAAGAACCTATCATGAAGACATCTGACTTTTTCGAGGTGGTCCGGGGGCTTCTCTGAGGAAGTGATCCTTGAACTAAGACCTGAATGATGAGGTAGAGCAGACACTGGTTTATGTAACGAAAAGAAAAGGGAGGGGCAGGGCAAGCATGTGCAAGAGGCCTGTGGCAAAAAAAAAGTAAAATCTAAGGGACTGGAATGTGAGGGATATAGACGATGAATGGCTAGAGGTGGAGGGGACCTTTGGGGAGCCAAGGAGAAGGTCAGGCCTGCAAGACAGGGCGTGGATAGAACCAGAACTCACCTTCTGCTACCCACGTCAAGTTCACAGGCAGGAAATGCGCTGCTACGGTGATAAGAAATGACAGACAAAGAGATGGGCTCCCCCAAGAAAAGAGGGGGCATCCTCCCAGAGGTTGACTGAATGGAAGTGATTGAACTGGGACTAGGCTGCTTTTAAGTGGGGTGAGGGTAAGGGGAGCATGAACAGGGCATGTGTAGCGGAGAGTAGGGGCTGATTTGGGGGGTCAGTGAGTCCTGGAAGTTCAAAAGAACTCAAGGCTGGCACCCTGGGAGGCAGGTTTTTGCTTGTGTTGTAGTTTCTTGGACCTGTCGGCCAACACCTGGTGCATTTTCTCCTTTCCAAAGTTAGAAGATGTGGGGGAAGTCATTGAAAAAATCCGGATTGGCCATGATAATACAGGCATAAATCCCGGGTGGCACTGTTCTTACGTGGAAATCCGCAGGCTCCTCCCAGAAAAAGATGTGAGTTTCTGATTGATCTGTCCTGCTATTTGTTGATGTTTTTTTCCCTGTTCCATTAGAGATTCCAGGTAGATTCATTATAAGAACCTGCAGCCTTCCTAAGTTCAGATCAAATATTCTAAGAAAAATTCCCCCAGATCACTCTGAATGCAGAAACTAGCTCAAGTCCCAGGTGGAATCTTTTAGAAGTTACTTTAGGGATCAAGAACAAGGGTCTGGGCACCCAGGTCTCTGCTAGCCACCTGAAGGCCATGCTACTGCTGAGTGACCAAGCCTGCCCTTCCTGCTACTCAAGGTCCACCCACAGGCAGAAATCCACCTGGACAACTTAAAGAACATTCTGAAACTACAGAATTCTAAACCCAGGAGGCAGTCACAGCTGTGGATATGAGTGACTTGGTAGAAATTTAAAAATATACGCCCCTCCCCTTACCCTTTGAATCTGAGTCTCCAGGATGGGGTTCAGATATTTATTTTTAAGCGACTCTGGGAGCTCTGGCCTTCAAGAACCAACCACTGATGTGGTTGTGTAAGCCTCAATCTGCTAGAATTGGGCTGTGGCTTTTGCATTATTTATGGGCCTCCACGACCCTTGTCTTTGGTTCCCATGAGTGCTGACATGCTGATGAACCCCTGAAGTGAGCAGTTTCATCATTAAGTGCTAATTTTTCTCTTCCCTCCTCACCCCAGGGTACAGAGACCGTGACTTTCGCTTGTGATCGATGGCTTGCCACCTCGGAGGATGACAAGAAGACTATTCGAGAACTGGTTCCTTTTGACATCTTCACTGAGAAATACATGACAGATGGGTCCTTAAGGCAAATCTATAAGGAAGTGGAGGAGCCATTGGACAGTAAGTGTGGTGCCATCGCCCTCATCACCTCCCTGGTAGGGCACCTGCTCTGTGCCAAGCAGACCCTTTGCAGCCGGGAGGAAGAGTCTATTATTACTTCCGTTCAATGGAGGGGGCAACTGAGCTCACAGAGGTTCTGTAACTGCCAAAGTCCCCACAGCTAATCAATGGCAGGGCTATTCTTCAAAGTCTCACTGCAGGGCTTGTACTCACATCCTTTCCTGGCCTGACAGTGTGATGATACGTCCAGATGTGTGCTCTCCTGTGCCTGCATTATCGGGGTCCTGTTTCCTCTTTTCTCTTGGTTTATTTGGCCACCATCCATGGGGCTGGTCCCCTCTGCTCTTGCTGGATCCAGGTGTTCCGACCAAGGATGAATCCCGAAGCATCTTGGAGTTATCTGTAACTGGGGCTGTTGTGTATTTGTTCTCAGGGGTGCAGCTTCAGAGCGTCCAAGGTCATGGATTTCTCTTCTGCTGTGCCAGCTAACTTGTCCTGTCCCTTATGGCTGTGGTTTTCTCTGTAGAGTTTGCACCAGCCAGAACCCACACTCTGTACTTCTTCCGTTGCTGTAGTACCACCATTTTCTTGTTCTCCTCCCACCTTTCTGAGTGCTAGCTCCCTTTCTCCTGCCATGTGGCACTGTTCCAGGCTCAGTGCTCAGCCCTGTATTCTCCTTTCTTTCTGTACTGTGTGAGTGAACACACACACACACACACACACACACACACATGCTCACACATACCCATTTTTCCTGGACCACATGGGTGGAGTCATATCTCTGTTTGGACCAGTGATGCCGTTGTCCATGTCCACCCTCATGGTCAGCTGTGTCAAAAATCAACTTCACCTGAAAAAAAAAACCACCGATCACATACAAAAAAATACTTCTGTGTTTTATCTTTGATACAAGATCAGAGATGTTCCGAAACCTTGGAGATCCAGCTTATGTTTGTTGCATGGCCTTCTTGAAATAAAAAGAAAAAATTGGAGTAAAACTCAAGATAACAGACCCCATATGGAACCAGAGGGATATAAAATAGCTCTAACATTTCCTTTCATCCGAGTTGCCACTGCCTAGAGACACAAACAAGTGTTGCCTCAATAATGTGCCTTTCCATATTCATATCATTTCCTCTGACTTTTCTTTGTTATGGCACCTGGGGGACAGTTCCCTTTTGTTCTTGCACCCAAAGGACACCCTCGGGAGCTGTGGCATTGGCCCCTGGGGCGGCTCTGTTTTAATGGCATGGAGCAAACCCACTCTGTGCTTGCTTGTGTTTCTAGGGAAACTTCTTTCCGCCGAGAGCTGCGCCGCCCGGGTGGGAAGGGGAGGGAGGAGGATCCAGAAATAGCCAGATTCGACTGCACAGCGCATTGCTCAACACTCAGAAGCGGGATCCGTTTTCCTAATTCCCAAAAGACCGGCGAGAGCAGTGGGGGCGGGAGAGGAGAGCAGGAGGGCAATTAGTCACAGTTCCTGGTGACATGGCACCCCACGCTGGGGCAAGGGCTCCTAGAAAAAAAAGTCCTGCTCGGGTGTGAAAGGGGGCTGAATGCACAGCCAGGAAATAAATGGAGAGAAAAATTGAGGTGGAGAAGGGGGAGGGGAGGAGAGTCCACTGTTATGTCTAAACTGTGACAAAAATCCCTGATGTGACTCATGTCAGGACGAACCAGACGGGCTTGGTAACGTTGACTTTTAAACAGCAAAGAGAAGATTTTATTGGCAATGCCACACATGAAATGCCGAGTGGTTCTGACTGAGCTCAGTGGGGTGGGTATGGGGGCAGGGTGACGAGTCCCGGCTCCTGCCCATGAGGGAGGCAGGCCTGGGAGAGCTGTTCTCACAGTGCACCTGCGGGTTTGGACAGCAGAGTGCTGGATGAGGCAATGCAGACAGGGCGGGCGGGTGGGGAGAAGTTGGAAAAGGAGGTGCGAGGAAGGGGTTTGGATGTGAGATTGTGACTGGGGTCTAGTGTAGGTGGGCGTATCCCCTGGGTCAGCGGTCGCCAACCGGTGATCTGGGGACCACTGGTGGGCTGTGTGGTCCGCAAGGTTGCCAACCACTGCCCTAGGTGGCAGAGGTGTGGATCCAGAGCTCAGGAGGACACTGGGTTGGAGATATGGACTCATGGACCTCATGGAAGTTGGCACCTGGGACTTGCAGAGCGAGAGCCAAGGGCAGCGGATAGAACCAGGGGACAGTGGCTTCGGATCCGGGGCAGAAGATCAGGAGCCATAATGCTAGAGGCTGGAGGAGAGCAGGAGAGAAAATGCCATTGGAATTCTGGGAAAGTGAAGGAAAGACTAGGAGCCATGCGTGGGCATGTATGCATTTCATAGCCACGGCTCTGAGCAATTCACACCACCTTTCTTTTCTGAACGTAATTCAATGTGGCTCTGAGCCCGTTTGCAAGGCTGGTAAGAAAGTCCATCTCGGTCCCTGCATGAAGGGCAGCCCCTTCCTGAGGCTACAGACCAAGAAGCGCCCACAGGCAGGCAGCTCCCGAGTCTTTCCCAGAAGCCGTAGCGGGTGGATGGTTCCAGGGATGCCGGGAGAATATTCCATCCTTTGAGTCTTTTGTATTTTTTAATCCTCACATGAGGGTACTTTTCCATTGATTTTCAGAGAGAGGGGGAGAGGGAAAGACAGAAATATCGATGTGAGAGAAACACACTGATTGGCTGCCTCCTGCACTAGGGCGCCTTGGAGGGAGGAGCCTGCAACCGTGGTACATGTTCTTGACCAGTGCAGGCTGATACTCTCTCCACTGAGCCATCTTTTGAGTCTCAGAGACCAACTTTGTCAGGTCAGATGGGCACCTTCCCACTGGCGAATCCATGTATAATTGAGCCAAGAAGAGTAAAACACTAACTCCTCCTTGAGCCCTGGGCCGGATGCCCGAACCTCTTACAAACCCCGTTCCCCCAAACCTAAAGCGATAACATCTTTTTTCCCTTTGTCCGTCCCTCTGTCTGTCTTTCTGTCCCTGTGCCGACTCAGTTGTGCTGTACTCGGTGCAGATCTTCACAGGAAACGTTCCCGGGGCAGGAACGGACGCCAAGGTCTACATCACCATCTACGGAGACCTGGGCGACACGGGAGAGCGGTACCTGGGCAAGTCGGAGAACCGCACCAACAAGTTTGAGAGGGGAACGGTAGGAGGGCGCCCGGCGTCGATCCTCTTTCTCCTGCTCCCCGGGGCCAGATAACATCCCACACACGAAATTGCTATAGTTAAACACCGGATGGCTCTGAACTTTCCACTGTCACCATTATCCTGCCGCAGACATCCCTGCCCACCTGAGAAAGTGTCCCCCCGGGACAGATGCAGGAAGTGGCATTGCTGAGTCATAAGGTGTGCTCATTGCTGCGCCAATGAACTCCGTGCCCCGAGGCCTGCCCGAGTCCACTCCTGCCCTCAGCCCTGCACATTCACCTGCAATTCCTCGGCCGGAAGACTGGCCTGTCCGGGCTGCCTGGAAGGCCCAGCCCCCCATCTTCAGCTTAATGTCACCACCTGGAGGGTCTCCCCAGCCCTGCCTCCAGGCCTACCCGAGGCGGCCCTTCCACCACCCGGGTTGTCCCAGGGAGGAATCCTGTAGTTTGGAGCTCTGGACTCCCGATCATGCTCAGCACAGGGACTCAGCACATCTTGCAGAAGAAAATCGCGTGTCACTGGAGGTTACCTGTCCCTCCTCCTCCTCCTCAGGCTCCTACCTGCCACGTTCAATTTGTGTTTTGATGGCACTTTACTCAAGGCCGACATCTCACTGAACAGTCCCTAAAGAATCCAATTAGCAGAGTGTAATCTCACTGCATGGAAGGCATGATCAGGCACACAGAGGAGGGCTTTATAGGTCACACCCTGCATAAGCCCTCCTGAACCCCCACTCCACATGTTGTCCCCTGCACTCTCCTCAGCCCTGCCTCCACCAGGGCCTGCGCCCTGACGGCTGGCCCTCCATCTGCCTCCCAGCTTCCCCATGGAAACTTCAAGCCGCTCCCATCCTTCAGAACTCTTACCTCGTCCTCAGCTCTTACCCTCCAGCCTCCAACCTGAACTCATGCTGATACTCCACTAAGGATGCCCAGTTAGAGGACAGGGCAGAGTCCCTGGTCTGTCCCTCCCCCGCTCACACAGCTCACCAGGGCCATCTTCCAAACGCCCCCAGGGATTTTCCCAAAGGACCGGGGCTGCAGAACAGGGCCATGTGCAAGCGAGGCCTGGGAATACCAGACTCTCCGGGTTAGAGATTTGGGCCTGGAGGGCTCCCCAGCCAGGAAGGTCTGCTTAGCTGGACAGTTGGGGCTGTGGAAGGTGCTGGTTGGATGGGGTTGGAGTGGAGGGAGGTGGGGAAGTCCCACTCCAGCCCCCACGTCTGGACTCCCCAGGCCGACACCTTCATCATCGAGGCAGCTGACTTGGGCGTCATCTACAAGATTAAGCTTCGCCACGACAACACCAAGTGGTGCGCCGACTGGTACGTGGAGAAGGTGGAGATCTGGAACGACACCAACGAGGACGAGTTCCTGTTCCTGTGCGGGCGCTGGCTGTCCCTGAAGAAGGAGGACGGCCGACTGGAGAGGCTCTTTTACGAGAAGGTGCGGGAGAGGCAGCGGGGGCCGGGGCTCAGCCAGGCCCGTGCCCCTCCTCACACCGGGGGGAGGCCCGAGGGCGGCAGGTGCGGCAGGCGGAGGGGGCCTCCTCATGCTGTCCCCACAGGAGTACACGGGGGACCGGAGCAGCAACTGCAGCAGCCCGGCCGACTTCTGGGAGATCGCCCTCAGCTCCAAGATGGCCGGGGTGGACGTCGCCTCGGTGACGGGGCCCATGGCCAACTACGTCCAGGAGGGCCGTGGTAAGCCAAACAGGAACGGGACGTGGAAATGTGCTTAGGATGCTCTCAGACAGGCCACGCCTTGGCTCCACCATCGTCTGTCTGACTCACCCCGAGCTGTGCCATGATGACACCAAGTGGTGGCAGGCTTGGTGCTGGCGGTGGCCTCGCTGATAAAGGTGTCCATGTCTTATAATTTGCACAGTTTTCACACTTACTGCCTATTCCACCCCCACAACCAGAGAAGTGAGAGGCAGGAATTAGCCGCTGTACAGATGGGAAAACAAAGGCTTAGAGAAGTTAAAGTGATGATGTTCTTAACCCATTGATCCACCACCACCAAGGGTCATCCTCAGCTTTGCCCTTACCCAGACTCTCGGGCTATAGATTCTGCCCAGGGCACCCGGGACAAGTCTCATCCCACAGAGCTGAACTGAATTCTTTGGATTTAATATATATATATAAAATATTTTTATTGAATTTTTCACAGAGAGCAAGGGAGAGGGAACAGAGTTAAAAACATCAATGAGAGAGAGAGAGACATCGATTAGCCACCTCCTGTACGCCCCCTACTGGGGATGTGCCCGCAACCTAGATACATGCCCTTGATCAGATTCGAACTTGGGACCCTTCAGTCTGCAGGCCAATGCTCTATCCACTGAGCCAAACCGGTTTCGGCCCCAACTTATATTAATAGTAACTGCCAGTGACGGGGACAGTGACTTAAACAATGGAGAGATTCTTCTTTTCTCTCACAGTTGGTACTGAGATAGCAGCTCCAGTGAGGTCAGGGAGACAGGCTCTTTCAACTTAATCACTCTGGCAACCTCACAAGTGGCTTCCATCCTAAAGGCGCCCATGGTTCCAAGGTGACTGCTGGAGCTCCAGCCATCACATCCACACCCCAAGCAGAATGAACGGAAGGGGAAGGGGCAAAAAGGTGCTCCTCCCTGTTGAGTCAGATCCTTTAAAATAAATTTTCCTGCCCGGCTTGTGTGGCTCAGTGGTTGAGTGTGTTGACCCATGAACCAAGAGGTCACAGTTTGATTCCTGGTTAGGGTATGTGCCCGAGCTGTGGGCTGTATCCCCAGTAGGGGGCGTGCATGAGGCAGCAGAGCAATGATTCTCTCTCCTTCTCCCTTCTCTTTTTCTCTCCCTAAAATCAATAAAAACCTATTTAAAAATAAAATAAAATTTTCCAACAACATCGGCTTACATATCGTGACCACCCCTCACTGCAAACAGAACAACTACTGGGTGGGCAACTAAAACTCTCTGCCACATGACCTGAGCAAGTTTTTATGCTGATCCATCTGGTTTGGTGGATGGAAATGGATACTTCCTAGAATTTTCATTTACCATGTTACACACATAATACTTTTTTGTTCTTCTTCCCTACATTCCCACTTTCTGTGAGACCTTGGTTTTGCCGACCTCAGTTTTGCTGATATAGGAAGCTTCTCTGGCATCCCCTGTACCTGGGGAAAGATGATTATTCTTACCCACTTCACCTGGGAGTGCTAGGGGCAGCTAAGTTTTCATGTGTCAAGGACGCTCCCTTTGACCTTCACTTGGGAGCCATCAGCTCCCTCACTCCTTGGAAGGTTGACACTCACCAGTCTGGAAGCTCCCTTGCATTTTGTCTCAGAGGCCGGGAGGCAAAGTCCCATTTCCAAGTCCACGCAGAGCCTGCCCAGGCCCACCTGGCCTGTCGTGAGGTGGGGCCCCTGATCTCTTGCAGTCATTCCCTACTATGTGTCAGTCACCACCGCGAAGCACAAGGACGCAGCCACGGACAGCCGGGCCTTCGTCATCCTCATCGGAGAGGACGATGAGGTCAGCAACCGCATCTGGCTGGACTATCCCCGAGGGAAGAAGGGCTTCAGCTGCGGCTCCGTAGAGGAGTTCTACGTCGGAGGCCTGGATGTTGGAGCCATCAAGAAAATAGAGGTGCTGGCCCCTGGGGCCTGGGGATAGTGACCATCCCCAGGAAGGAAGGAGCTGACCTGTATATGGGTGGGAGGGGCTTGGAGGGCAGGCAGAGGAACTGACCTGAGCCCACCTCAGAGCAGATAGCAGGAGAAGACTCCCTGGCCTCTGCCATCACCTTGGATGAGTCGCCCACCCCTCCAGGTCCCAGTTTTCCACCCAATGGGAACGTCTTGTGTACAGTGGTACCTCGAGATACGAGTGCCCTAACATACGAGATTTTTGAGATATGAGCAGTCGAGCGAGCTATTTTTGCTTTGAAATACGAGCAACATTTGAGATAGAAGTAATTGCGCGGATCGGTCGGCTGCACACGACCCCCCAGTTTACTGCGACTCGAGCGTCTCGTAGTTTCCCACGCCTCAAGGTTACGGAACGAATTAAACTCGTATCTCGAGGTACCACTGTAATTCGCTTTCTATTGCTGTGTAACCCATGGCCATAAACTTAGTAACTTAAGAGCACACAGATGTGTGGCCTCACATTTCCCTGGGACAGGAATCTACTAGTG
Source organism: Lasiurus borealis (assembly GCA_004026805.1). Lineage (NCBI taxonomy): Eukaryota > Metazoa > Chordata > Mammalia > Chiroptera > Vespertilionidae > Lasiurus > Lasiurus borealis. The sequence goes on from PVJN01011288.1 coordinate 20,605, forward strand.
GATGTGAGTTGGCTGGTTCTCTTCCCAATATGCCACTGCGCTGAAACCAGGTTGCTGCTGGTGCTGTGGTGTCAGCTGAGGCTTGGGATCCTGTTCTAAGCTCACTGGTTATCGGCAAAATCTATCTCCTTGTGGTTGTAGGACTGAGGCCTCCCGTTCCCAGAGGCCGCCCACATTCCCTACCATGCGACCCTCTCCAAAACATGGCAGTTCATTTCTTCAAGGCCAATAGAAGTTGTTTTCTGCTTCAAATCTCTCTGACTTCTTCCATCTCTGATGTCTAGACCCTCATTGAAAAGGGCTCACCTGTTTAAGCCAGGCCCACCCAGAATAATCTTTTTATTGACTCAGAGTCATCTGATTAGAGACCTTAATTGTATCTGCGAAATCTTTCCCCCTCAGGGGAGGGACTTGGGTCCTTGAATCCAGAGCACATTGGAAGGAAGCACCGAGGGAGGAGGCTGAAGGGGATGCTGAGCTGGGCAGGGAGGGCTTCCTTCCCAGTGCTGCCCCGATCCTCACGGCCCCTTGTATCCCCACATAGCTGGGCCATGATGGGGCCTCCCCGGAGAGCTGCTGGCTGGTGGAGGAGCTGAGTTTGGCTGTGCCCACCCTGGGCACCAAGTACACATTGCGCTGCAATTGCTGGCTCGCCAAGGACCGAGGAGATGGCGTCACCTCGCGAGTCTTTGACCTCCTGGATGCCACGGTGGTGAACATTGGGGTGAAGGTAGAGATGGGCCCTGAGTGTGTGCATTGCCCAGCAAGAGCAGTGCAAGGTGGTCTGGGGGAGCGGTAGGGGGATGGATGTGAGAGAAGCAGGAAACTCATCACTGGGGTGTTGGCTGAAGCTGCAGCCTGGTCTACCAGCCAGATGCGCTTTGCCTGGAACTAAGAGAGTCAGGTCTCTTTTGGCCTGCTGCTGTGTGACCTTGGGAAAGTCAGTGAGCCTCTCTGGACCTTGGTCTTCTCCTATTGCACCCGGAAATCATGCTTGCCATTCTGTTTCATGTTAAGATCTTAACTAATGGGATCATGATGAGACTTGCAAAATAGCAGCTCTACATAGATGCTCAGAATCAGTATTCTCCAAGTCTGCTCCATCAGTCCCTCTAGGACAGTGGTTCTCAACCTTTCTAATGCTGCGACCATTTAATACAGTTCCTTATGTTGTAGTGAATCGTAATGTAAATATCTGTGTTTTCTGATGGTCTTAGGCGACCCTGCTAGTGGTTCTCAACCTGTGGGTCACTGCTGTAGAGCCTAAGACCATCAGAAAACAGGTCACGACCCACAGGTTGAGAACCGCTGCTCTAGGACATGTTGGGGACAGGTGGCACTGGGGTTCGGGGAGCCTCTGGGTCTCAGTGAGAGCTGTCTGCATTGACCACCTGCCCTGGCTCCACCTCTAACTGACCACATGACCTGGGATGAGTTCTATAAACTCACAGGTCAGTACTGGGCAGAAGGCAGGATGTGTGGGAGCTAATGTCCAGGGAACAGGTCCAGTTGGCAGCCCAGAGACCTCTAGCTCACGTGACCCCGCAGGCTTCTCTTTCCCTTGGGAAAACCGTGGGGTCAACAGAAGGCTTTAGCCCTCAACTCGGTTTCTGAATCCAAACCCACGGAAGACCAGATTTAAGTCAGAAGCTCTCCCACGAAGGTCAGAAGAAACCACCCTGGCCTGAGTGTGTGCTGCTGCGTTGTCTGTGGAAACAGAAGGAAGGGCTGAGTCACGGGCTGTAAAAACCTGACAGGCAGGAGAGGGAATGCCTGCCCCTCCCCTGCGTGAAGCCAGAGGCCAGAACTTTCTACAACATAGACAGCCCTCCCTCCCTTCCCCAGACGACTCCATCTGTAGCCAGACGGTCTGTGTGGGTGGGCACACAGTTTCTCCCAGGACCTCTGTCCTGACCCAGTTCCCCGCGTGCACGTGGGTGTGTGTGCCTGTACTAGTATGTGCACCAGCCTCCAGCACATGTACAGCCCATGGCGCGGCTGCATCTCCTTCTGAGCTCTTCAGTCCATGGAAATCCGGGCCCACATCCCTGTTACCCGTGTGACAAAAGAACACAGGTTTGTCGCTTTACAAAGAGCCACAGGGTTCTTTGGGCTGGCCGTCTCCCCAGGACACCTGATATCAGACTGGAATTACAAAAGCCCCAATTTGGTGTTTCTTTCTGGAAACACAACTGTGACATAAAAAGAGACATATAAAAGGAGAGAGATATAGACACAGAGAATACAGGAGTCCGGAGGGAGCCAGTCTCCTCAGGACCACGAGGTGCCCATTCTGATCCTTCTATGTTCCATGCCTGTCTGGATAAGAGCAAAAAAAAGGCATCGGCTCCTGCTTTCATTCTCACTAGCTCCGTGCCCATCAGATGCCCTTGTTAGATGGTCTACGCGGAGTTTCCTGGTAAAGCAAGAGGCTCTTCAATGACTCCCTCAACAAAAACCTATGCCCTGGGCCAAGCCTGCAAGCACGACTTCTGATCTTGGTGTCCATGGCAAAGGTTCTAGCCGCTGCTTGACAAGCACACAGCATCCCTCAGGTACAGCAGTGGCGGCATGATCACTGTGATGGATAACGTGGTTCTGAATTCTAAAGCTGCTGGTGTGTGGGTACCAGGCACCTGCACAGGTGAGAATACCACCCATGTGGCAGCCGCAGAGGAAGGGAAGAGCCAAGTGTGTGCAAAGGAGATGGTTAGCCTGGCATTTCCTCTGCCCTGTGTGCCAGCCACTCCCGACCCTTTTGGGGTCTAATTGCTAGTCTGTGGGCACCAGGTGAGAGGGAACGGAATAAGAAGCCAAGGCTAGAGGACACCCCAGGTCATGGTAAAATGCCCCTTTTGCCATGAGGCTGCTTCTCAGAAGAAGAACCAAGGAAGGGGACTTAGTGGGCGTCCTGGGAAGAGCAGGCTACTCCTACCTCCTCTGGTGGAGACAAACCTCAGGCCAAAGGGAGAAGTTCCAGACTAAAGCAAAAATCAGAGAGACTGGGTGGTTGTCCCACGTCCTAAGTGGTTGGAAGCTGAGCTCCCTCAACAGCACTCCCGACGGACTCCTCACTCCCCGATGTGTGGGTGTCTGTTGGCTTCCGCACGCATGGGGGACAGTCGCCCAGAACTGGTGCCACTTCTTGAGGCCAAACCACATGGCAGGCCCAGAGTCTGCAGCTCTCACCACTCTGCCAAGTGTTTGTCCCATTTCATGAGGATAAAGCAGAGGCTGGCAATGGGGGGGGTGGGGGGGGATCTGCCCACGTTCAACGGCTTGCAGGTGGGGGGTCTGGGACTCCGTAGAGCTCTGGAGACTCCCAAAGCCGCTGTCCTGCCACCACGGGCTGCATGGACTTAGGGTGGGATTCGATTCACTGAGGAACTGGTCAACGCTGGGACTGTCAGTCATGTATCTGCTGCACACACATTCTCTATGTGAAACGGAATTCCTTCTAGTAGTAAACTAGGCACAGTGAGGGACACAGAGTGACAGGTCTGACTCTTGCTCTCCAGTCATTCATAGTTGATTGCAGGATTCGGCAGGGAGAGGGGGAGCGGGAGGACTCTCTTCAGAGCCACACAGCTTAGAGAGAGTGTCATCTTACCCTGGTGAGAAATGAGGCAAGTCACTGGAATTGGTGGGTGAGGCCAAAGCTCAGGACCTGCCTCCCTGTCATGGCAGGAGCTGTATGAGATGACTGTGTGGACGGGAGATGTGGTTGGTGGTGGCACCGACTCCAACATCTTTATGACCCTCTATGGCATCAACGGTAGCACAGAGGAAATGAAGCTGGACAAAAAGAAGGCCAGGTATCCAGGGGCCACCTCTGCCCCTTGCCCCTCACACATCTAGTTCTCCACTTTCTAGCCCGACCCTGCCTTCAGCCAGATTGCTTCCCTCACACACCCTCATTCCTTGGGGCCTTCCAGCCTCCACACCTTTGTCCCTGTGATTCCCCCCTCCCGGAGTGCTCTTCACCCACTCTTTTGTATTTCAAGATCTTTCTATTTTAAGGTCCAGCTCAAATTTACCTCTTTCAGGAAAGCCTTCCTTGATTACTCATTCCATAAGCCACCTGTTCTTCCTTCTTTTTCTTTCTCTCCGTCCCTCCGTCCCTCCCCTTTTCTCCTTCCTCCCCCTCTCTCTCCCTTTTTGTTTCCATTGATTTTTTTTTTTACCGAGAGGAAGAGAGAGCGATAGAGAGTTAGAAATATTGATGAGAGAGAAACATCTATCAGCTGCCTCCTGCACACCTCCTATTGGGGATGTGCCCACAACCAAGGAACATGCCCTTGATGGGAATCGAACCCGGGATCCTTCAGTCCACAGGCTGACTGTCTATCCACTGAGCCAAACCTGTTACGACTCTCTCTCCCTTCTTTACCCTTTCCTTCTTCTTTCCCTCCCCCTTCCTCCCTCCCTCCCTTTCACCTGTCACTAGGAATTGTTTACTGTAAGGTCTGTAGACTAGTTGAGAAGGTGAGAGTATCATGTCAGTGTGACTCTCCTGGGCCTCAGGCTCAGGACAGGCTGCTGAAATGGTCTGGGTTTGCCCTGTGTATCTACTCAGAGAAGCAGCTGAAGAGGTGACAACTGGGGAGCATGGCCCTTGGCTGCCCTGCATTCCCGTTCTATGCTGGGTTTCTCCTGGCTCCCACCCCTGCTAAAGGCGATCCTGGGGAAAGTACCCAACAGCCACTCACACATTAGTACCTGTGATTGGGAACAGCCTGAGGCTGACCAGGCCAAAGTCTTAGGCTGGGAGGGCAACTATTTCACAGAATGACTTAGGCCTTAGGGGACATAGATCAGAGGCTGATGATTTCTCCAAGGCAGCCCCTCAGTGTGGGAGTCCTGCTGAGATTGCAAGACTCAAGTCATTCTCTTCAGACCACAGATGGGGAAGCCAAGTCCCCAAGGGAAGCTGGGTGGCTTAGGTGGCTAGCAGAATGAGATTAAGACCCAGAGCTGGTAGGTCTTGATTCAGGACCATTTCTACCAGGCAAACTCACTTAACCCAGTATTTCGGTAACACATCTGGGGTGCAAGAGACAGGTTATTGGGGAGTCAGTGAGAATTGAGAGGGAGACTGAGTAAAAGTCTGTTCTCTCTTTACCCCAGTCTGTGGCACAACCTGGGCCCCTCACCACAGCCAGCTTCCCCTTTTCATGCCCCTACTCTGCACCCCCAGATTTGAACGGGAGCAGAATGACACCTTCCTCATGGAGATCCTGGACATCGCTCCATTCACCAAGATGCGCATCCGAATTGATGGCCTGGGCAGCCGGCCCGAGTGGTTCCTGGAGAGGGTAAAGTATCTGTACCCTCGCTCTCCCTTCCACCACAGCCCACACCATCTTCCTGCTCTTTTGGGTTGTCAGTGACTTAGTAAAGTGAAAATGTCACCTGAGAGGGTTTTTACACAAACCTGACGAGTATATAATCTTATAGACCCCCCTTGGACATGAATTAATCCAAGATCACAGTTTTATTTATTTACTTCCAGTCAAAATTGAATCAGCTGCTAGAGAACACAGCATGCACTGCAGCAAGCAGAGGCTTGGTGTGGGCTTCCTGAGGAAGCGAGCTGGGAGGAATGAGAGGAGCAGCAGGGGCTGGGTCAGCGAGAGTCTGTGGTGGGAACTTGAAGCAGCCCAGCAAGGATGCTATCGGTGTCCCTGTGATCACTCAGTTAGTGGTGTCTCTTTTTCCAAGATGGAATCAGTCTCTAATTTCCCTTCAACCAAAGGCCCTCTATCCTGAGTCCTTCAGGCTCCTATAACCCTCCTAGTCATTAGCAGATTTTTTTTTTGAGCCAACAATATGGTGCCCATACCAAGGGCCATCTGGCCAACTTCAGTAAATAACAGTGAGGTCCTGTCAGCAGACGTGTTAGGGGACCCAGAAGAAGGCACTTTACCTAGTTGAATGACAGTGTTTGGTTGGTCCACTTTCCATCTTTCACTCAGCAAACGTTTCTTGTGCCCAACCTTGGAAATATGTTTGGACAAAGTGCCCATTTCCAAATCCCTAGACTAGACTAGAGTTGTCATGGTGGGGATTTCAGAACCTGTGCAAGGCACACAGGGCAGGGTCTTCATCTCAGGGAGGACCCTTCCCACTCATCGTGAATCCAAGTCAGAAGAACTTGTCTCAAGATTGGGGTTCTGGATCCTTGGGGTTCAACCAAAGGGGCTGCATTAGCAGGTGGGTGAGAGGGGCTGGTGGGTGGGTGGGAAGGGTGTTCCCATGCCGGGTCCTCTCACCCAGATCCTCCTGAAGAACATGAACTCTGGAGACCTGACCATGTTCTACTATGGAGACTGGCTGTCTCAGCGGAAGGGCAAGAAGACCCTGGTGTGTGAAATGTGTGCCGTCATCAACGGGGAGGAGATGATGGAGTACACCTCCTACACTGTCGCGGTTAAGACCAGTGACATCCTGGGTGAGTCAGGGGTCCCCCCATCTCCCACTCCCACCTCCCACTTCCCATTACTCTTGCCCCTCTTCAAGTTCTGGCTCAGGTCCTGGACTCTTCAAGGACATTTTTTAGACAGCCTTCCAAAACTTAGTCAACCCAAGTCCTTTCCACAGTGTGTTACTTTCTGTCTGGACAGAAGGACTTCTTCCCAGGGACTAAATTGGCTCTATTCCTCCTCCCTCAGAGAAGCAGGGAGAGGAGAACATTATTGAACTGTATGGTCAGCATTCTGTATTCCTGCTGCTTCCTAATGCCCCTCACCCAGATGCCATGTACCCTGATACCCATCTGTTCCTTCCCACATCCCTATGCTTTGCAACCATCTTCTGTGTGCCAGCTTTGGCCTAGGGTCTTAGGATAGAAGATATGACCCTGAGCCTTTGTGGGTTTGATATCATTATAGAGCAATGACAGCGAGGTTCTGTCAGCACACATGCTGGGGAACCTAGAGAAAGGCACTTTACCTAGATGAGGACTAAGGACAAAGGTCATGGAGGGCTTCCCAGAGGTGGTGCCGAAGTCTAGTCCAGAAAGTCAAACAGAAGCCACTGTGGTAGAGGGGACACCAAGCAAAGCACTAGCGTGTGTAAAGGCCTGGAGCTGAGAGGGAACACTCTTCTCATGGAGGCAGTACCTCCTATCTACCTCATTTCCCATATCAATCCTGCTCTCCAGAGGCTGTGGCAAGGAACCTGGAAAAACTCATTTACACTCATTAAAAATGGCTACCTTAGGATTGGCTTCTTGGCCCTGGTAGTTTACATTCTCAAGAGAGAAACATTTAGCCAAAGAAATGAAGCTCTCATGGCAAAATCTCAGGCATACCTGATGGGCCAGTACAATTAGTAAAGTTTGTTCTTCCCTTCTTCCTTTTCTCCTCACAGTGGAGTTTTCACTCTTTTTGTTTAAAGTTCCACATGTTTTCAAGCCCCTTCATCCCCTCATGATGCGCCCTCAGAAAATAACTGATAAATGTATTGATGACCACAAGGTCTGTATCAAAAAAGCTTCACAGGGTTACCTCTCCCAGAAGCATTTTCTTTTTAACTGGGGTCAATATCTCTATTTGCCTTAAGCAAAGGATATGAACTCTGGTGTAGTATGACAACCAGAGGCAGATCTGGGGAACAAGAGACATTCCTATTTCCTCTGAACCCACAGTGTGTAGGAGGGAACCTGTATTTCTAAACTGCAAAGCCAGTCTACATGGCATTTCATGTAAGTGTGGGCATATTCCCCAGACCTAGGTGAGCTCTTGTACTAAACCATTCATACATGCTAACTAGGACCCCAGTGAGCCCACCAGCATGTACAAAGCACAGAGATAAACGAAGGATAGAGTAGGAGACACAAGAGTTGCACGACAGTAACCAGGTCTTTCCAACATCACCCTGGCCTAACTGACTCTTAACTCGCCTACCTGCATGCCTGGCTCCTCCAAGGAAGCCAGAGCAAGAAGGGTGTGTGTCGGAGAGGCCAGCACTCAGAGCCCTGGTCTTGTATCTTCCCAGGTGCGGGCACTGATGCCAATGTGTTCATCACCATCTTTGGGGAGAATGGGGACAGCGGGACCCTCGCCCTGAAGCAGTCGGCCAACTGGAACAAGTTTGAACGGAACAACACGGACACGTTCAACTTCCCTGATATGCTGAGCCTGGGCCACCTCTGCAAGCTGAGGGTCTGGCACGACAGCAAAGGTACCTCCTGCTCAAGGTCAGGGTGGGTGGAGAGGGTAGACCTCAGCACTCCACCCGAGGCCCTCCCTGGGGTGGCAGACAACTAAGAAAGGCTGATGGCCACCATGTTGATGCTTCCATTGGTTAAAAGAGTCAGTGTTTCTGACAAATTTTAGAGGAGAGACTTAGTCCCTCCTGCTCTCTCCCAGGAGGATGAATGGTTCTCAATTTTCTTTGACATGGAGCACTGTCTTCCTAGCTCAGACATAAAAATTAAGAAAAAGAAAAAGGCTATGTCACTAGATTCACTTCCTGTGGGTTTCCTATAAAGGATTATACTGGCCATGAACTTCAGGGTCCTGATGAGGCCTTATAATACTGGCTTCCAGTCAGGGACATTGATTGTGTGCATATTAGACTTTCTCGGTTTCCTTGATGTATTTTTTTCTTCTATGCAAAAGAAGGAGGATGAATGATTCTCAATTTTCTTTGACATGGCGCACTGTCTTCCTAGTTCAGACATAAAAATTAAGAGAAAGAAAAAGGCTATGTCACTAGATTCACTTCCTGTGGATTTCCTATAAAGGATTATACTGGCCATGAACTTCGAGGTCCTGATGAGGACTTCTAATACTGGCTTCCAGTCAGGGACACTGATTGTGTGCCTATTAGACTTGCTCAGTTTTCTTGATGTATTTTTTTTCTTCTATCTCATCACTGACTGTCAAAATCCTGAACAAAAAGAGGTCGTTCAGCACCATGGACAGCTGTATACAGTGTTTTAGGTGCCAGGCTTTTCAAAGACCTTGATTCCTCCTTTGTATAACCTTAGACTCGAATTGCCATGGCCTCATCATGGCTCTTTGACATAAAAAAAAGAATCCTGAGTCATTGATATTATCTTCTTCCCTTTGTAGGCAGAGAAAGGGGCCTTCTCCCCTTCAACCAGACTTTGGCAGGGAAAAGAATATTTCTGTATCCTTATTAAACCCAGGTGGTTGGGTTACTTGGGTCAGGAAGTCCAAGTTCTGTGCCTAACTTTCTCTTTATAGTAACTTTCTTCTCCAGGAATGGAAGTTTAAATGTTAGTATAAGTAAGGCAGCTAAACCTGTCCTTAAGTGCTCTCCATGCCACATTTTTTTTTCATATATCGTTTAAAAATACTCAAGCTACATTATGCTTCCCTTGCATAGACATTTATGAGGACAAATATATTTTGTTTGAGAGTTTTCCACTTACAAAAAAAGATGTGGATCCTGAAAAATTACTGTGCAAGTCAGGTTACAAATCTTTAGTTAACTTAATTTATATCAATCTTCTCTTTCCCTGAATCTACCTTTCTATCCTTTTTGTTTATTTAATTGTTCTTTTTTATGAAAAATTTTAAATGTGTACAAAAGTAAAGGAAATATATTAATGGACTTCCACATACCCATCACATAGATGCGACAATTATAATTTGTCATGCCTGCTTTACCCTTTTTTTCTTCCTTTCCTTTTGGTTGCTGGAAGATCTATACTAATAAAAGGGTAACATGCTCATTAGACCAGACATCTTTTGGACACCCTTCCAGACATCCTTATGGACAAAACCACAGTGGCAGGGGCTGAGTAGAGGCTGTTAGGAGCAATCAGGCAGGCAGGGGAGCAGTTAGGAGTATCAGGCAGGCAGAGTGGTTGGGGATGATCAGGCAGACAGGCAGGCAGGTGAGTGGTTAGGAGCCAGCGGTCCCAGATTGCGGGAGGGATCCCAGATTGGAGAGAGTGCAGGCTGGGCTGAAGGACAACCCCCCCCCCATGCACAAATTTCATGCACTGGACCTCTAGTATAAACTAAAATTCTAAACCTCATGTCATTTCATCCCAAACATATTTAATGTGTTTCTCTTTTTATATTTCATATTTTCTTATGAAATCACAATGCTGTTATTACAGTTAACAATGGGTTTTTTTGGATATCCAATTTTCATTCCATACAGAAATTTTCTTAATAACATAAAAATGTCTCTATATTTTTTATTTTATTTGAATTTTTATGCAAACAAGGAACACACACTACATTTAGTTGTTATGTCTCCTTAATCTCTTTTACTGCAGAGCAGTGTCTACTCCCTTTATTTTTCTATGCCATTAACTTATTAAAGGAATAGGGTCCAACGAGCTATAGAATTCCCACATCCTGGACCCTATCTGTTTGCTTCTTGGTGGTGTTGCTTCCTCTTTATTCCTCATATTTCCTATAACCTGGAAGCCAGCTTTCAAGGCTTAATGAGAGTCAGCTTCAACTTCCTTAGGCAAGAATACTTTATAGGTGATATCAGAATGACTTTAAAATGGGACCTGCATTTAAGTTACATCACAGCAGTCCCACTCTTATTGACACCCACATACAATAGGCCCTAGAGACTGTCAGCCTGATTACTCCGTTGTAAAGTTCCCCCATAAGTTTTCATCTCATGGCTTCATCCAGTGATGATCTATTAGGGTTATAAATGATGCTTTTCTAATTGTCACTTCTTATTCACTTACCAGCTAGAATTCTGCTAATAAAAATTGTTTCTCAGGCTATTTGGTTACTATGAAATATAGTTTATAGAGGGAAATCAAGATAAACGATGAATTCTTCGCCTTAATTCCAGTTATCAGATAGCTCTTATAATACAGAACAAATTACAACACAAGAGTGTTGATTTTATAATTCATCTTGCTCTGTCTTGCTTCCTCTAAAATGAAAACTCTCCTGAAAGGAGAAATTTTTTAACCACAAAATGACTTTATATGTTTTTTTTTAATAATATGAATTCATAGGATATAAAGGACCTCAGAAATTATCATCATCATAACCTGTTACACCATTGGAATTTCTCCCCACATGTGGTCCTTCGGCTTTTGAGTTCTCAAGGACACTGAAGGGTTGAGAGTAACTGAACCAATGCACAGTGCAGATAGCATGCAGCTCACAGAGCAAATACACATAGATTCATACATGATGGCTATAATTTGAGGAACATTTCTAAAGGAATGTTTCTGCCAATTACAACAGAAACAGCTGATTATTTAATAGTAGGGAAAGATGTGTCAGGTTTAGCAATGTGCCCTACAGAACTATCTGTTTAAGACTCCCTCCTCTGATTATCAAACAGTGAATGTTCTCAAAATCATAAAATATTCATTTGGCATTAATTAAGCAACCACTACACGCCATTTTCTATGCTTGTATTGGGGAAACAACAACAAATAAGCCTGGTCCCTGCCCTCAAAAGGGTGATCAGGGCATGTCTTCAGGGTGCTAGGGACATAAGGAGGACACCTGATGCAGGCTGAGTAGGCAATGGGAGAGGTGATGCCTGAACGGACTCTATAAGGATAATGGGTGTGAGTGAGCTGGACACTGATGTCAAGAAGTCATAGGATTCATCCTTCAGCTTTAGGAACTCCAAGAGGTCTAGTTCTTGGGTCAGAGACCTCATTGTGAATCTGACAAAACCATGAGTCTACCCCTGGCAAAATGTCCATATATAATTATAGCACATTTTTTTTCTGGGCACATAGACTGCTTCAGTACCTTATACAAACCCTCTAAGTCGGTGGTTCTCAACTTCCTAAGGCCACGACCCTTGCATACAGTTCCTCATGTGGTGGTGACCCCCAACCATGAAATTTTGCTACTGTTATGCATCGTTATGTAAATATCTGCATTTTCCGATGGTCTTAGGTGACCCCTATGAAAGGGTCGTTCGACCCCCAAAGGGGTCGTGACCCACAGGTTGAGAACTGCTGCTCTAAGTGTTCATGAACCCCAAGTTAAGGATTCTTTCAAGAGATTTATACTCTCTGGACCACAGAAGCCCTCAGAGATCATCTAATCCAACCTCTCATTTCATCAACAAGGAGACCAAGGCCTAGAGAAGATAGAGAACTTGTCCAGGACCGCACAGTCAGAGGGGAGGGAAAGCACATTCACCTCCCGTCACCATGATCTCTTTCCCTCAGGTATATTTCCAGGCTGGCACCTCAGCTACGTGGATGTGAAGGACATCGCCCGCGATGAGGTCTTCCGCTTCCAGTGTGACTGCTGGCTCTCCAAGACTGAGGGGGATGGACAGACAGTCCGCGACTTTGCCTGTGCCAACAATGAGATCAACGATGAGTTGGAAGAGACCAGTACGTGGGGTTACCAGTGGGCTCAGCCTGGCTGTGATGCTTGGGCTGAATCTTCAGCTAAATGAGAATTAGCTTAGGAGGGAGGTGGGAAACGGTGCTGACAAATCTAAAGAAGAGACTCTTACAGCTGGAGGGGAATCAGCCTCCCAGCGAAGGATATACTGTTGGGAAGGTATTGGGGAGGTACATACGTAAACCCCTAAATGTTGTTTGGTGGACCTGAAGCAGCCAAGATACTGGTACTAGATCATGGCTCTGAACCTCAGGGATTAATCAGGTGGAGGAAAAACCCACTGGGGACAAGCTTACCCTGCCCTGAGGGCTGGGCAAGGAAGTTGGGGAGAAGCTCTGTTTTATTTTTATATCACGAACTCCTTCCCATTAATTTCAGTAGCAATGGCTGCCAAATCAAGACTTCCTGGAAACAGAATGTGTGTATGTGTATTGGGGGCGGGGGGGCCGGGCAACCAGCATCTCCATCAGCTGCTTTCTCTTTGGTCCCTTCCTCAGGGGATATTTAAAGGGAAAGAGTAATTACTTCATAAGGTGGGATGGCCTTCAGGGAAGTGTTTCTTCAATATAGATGCCAGTGTCTGGGTCTAACAGAGCAAAAAAGGCTCATCAAGGTAAATCCTAGTGTAAAGAAAAGATTTTCCAACCTTAGTTATTAAGGTAATATCAGCTATTGAAGAGATAAACTCCAAATCTCAGTGGTTTAACAGAACAAAATGTATTGTTCACTCAGGTACAGTCCAGTGTTGGTGTTTGGCAGGAAGTCTTTCTTCCACACTGTGATTCAGGGATCCAAGCTCTCTCATCTGTGTCTCTGACATTTTCAACATGTGGCTCCCACATTTCTAGCAGAAGGGAAAAAAGAAGACTTACCCCCCTACTTTCTCTAACACACTGATTTACTTTCTGTTGGTGAGAATTAGTCATGTGGCTCCACGTTGATGCAAGAGCACCTGGGAAATGTAGTCCCTGGTTGGACAGTCCTTCCTGGTAAGCACTACACTGAGAAAGAGAAACATGGATCTTTGGTGGGAAGCACCTACCCATCTCTGCCACACCATCCAAAATACCAAATGATGAGATTAGCTGCTTTGAGAGGTACTGAACACTGATGTTCCTAAGAGCATTCAAACAAGGGTCAACCTCCCACGTGTCAAGTTGTCTGTATGAAGATTCCTGCACTAATTTAGAGGGCAGACTCCCAGCTTCTGTCATTGCACTTAGTGAGGTGTTCCAGGGTGCCCGGTTTTAATTTAGATGCTATGAGTGGTGCACTCTGCTCTGTGACCCCTAGTTGATTTGTGTCAACCTTTGTACAGTGTCCCTGCACAACTATAAGTTCCTAGAAGTCAAGGACAGAATCACGCATGTCTGCAACCCTCTGCAGCTCTGTAGGCTTTGGTACCTAACAGGTGTGCAGTTAGTCAAGTGCTCAGTGTATGGAAGAAGGTGCATTTACAATCCTGTTAGAGGCTCACAATCCCGTTAGAAGGAGAAACATAAGCCCCTAATGCAATGGGAACACTTATGCCCCCCGCACAGTGCCAAGGTGAGCACCAGAGGCTCCTCAGGCTACTGGCATTCGGGGCAGGAGAGATTTGTGAGGCCTGGAGCAGAATCACTGAGTCTCCCTCACACATGTCCCACCTGGCAGTTGCTAAGACCTGCCGGATTTGGGTTTGCAGGGAGATTGCAAAGGGTAGGCAGCACATGTGTTAGTTCTAGAAGGATGTGTATGAACTGGAGATGGGAAGGTGGGGGCCCAGAGCCCAGGAGACACCCAGATCTGTTTCTTTATAAGGAGCCCACAGAGGACAGAGTGGCACCCACTTACAGTGCTCAACAGTGGACAGTCATATCTCTGTCCTTAGATGGAAGCTCATCCTGAGGGGACCCAATGATGCAGCTGAAGCCAAACAGCCATCCCTCGGCTCCCTTTGTTTACCATTTGGCACATGCTTACTGAGCACCTACTAAGTGCCACAGCCTATTCTGAGCTCTGGAGACACACCAATAAATAAAACAGGGACCTTGCCCTCGTGGCACGTACATTTGGTATGCTGGTGACTCACATGGTGGTTCCCCTTTTCCACCCGGGCTTGTTCTGTGGGTCTGCTGGCCCTGTGGTAAGCCTTCCATTGACCCCTACTGGACTGGGCTCACCCCTGCTACCTGCCTGCTCTCTCAGGTCCCCCATCTTCCTTTGTCTCCTGTATTTCCTCACAGTAGCCTGTCCACAAGTTGAGAGTCAGGCTCCACATTTTATCATGTGCTTGATGACTTGGGAAAGAGGGCCAGGTGAAAATACAGTGGTACCTCGAGATACGAGTGCCCTAACATACGAGATTTTTGAGATACAAGCCGTTGAGTGAGCGATTTTTGCTTTGAAATACGAGCAACATTTGAGATAGGAGTAATTGCACGGATCGGCCGGCTGCACATGACCCACCAGTTTACCTTGACTCGAGCGTCTCACAGTTTCCCACGCCTCAAGGTTACGGAACGAATTAAACTCGTATCTCGAGGTACCACTGTATGTTGAAACGTCCTCCCAGAAGACCATTGATGCAACCAGCAACATTTGTTTCTAAAAGTCTACCTAAATGTCCTCACTTACATGTCTTACCTCTGTCCCTTACTTTCCGGATCCCGAGAAAAGAATGAGTTGTAGTCCACATCCCTCCCTCTGCATCATTGCTCACGTCTCCTCCTTGAGGTCATTGCAGTGAGCATGGAGGCTCCTCGGGCTCCCTGCTCCAAACCATTTCCTTACCGATGCCAGGATCCACTTTGAACTCACAGGCATTTGGTTTGCAGAACACACCTCCCACTCTAACTGGGGGAAAAAAATGTTGGGAGAAGTGGGACCACTCTCTGCCCTGACAGTGACTCAGCAATTTTACATTCTCTCTGACCTAGGCTGGGCTCTGCAGGCCCCACCTTCTCCAGGGGCTAAGTGCTCTCTGGAGGTCTCTTTTTGATGACTCTTCCTGAGTCTCTGCTCAGATTCATCCTATCTGGTTCAGGTAGCAGAGAGTCTCCTTGAGAAAAGTCACAAAGGCAAAATGTTGCTGAAGGCCTGGGATGGACATTACACTGAGCAGCGGGCATAGCCATCCCTTCACTTAATTGTCTTTGTCATGTCTCCGAGATAAAGGCACAGAAACAGAGCTATCCCCTTGGGATTCAGAACCCCATATCCTCAGCAATTAATTTACTGCAGTAAGAGCTTCATGCATACGGACACTCCGATCAGATACTTATCGTGTCTGTCTGTGTGCCAGCTCCATCCCTGGCCTTGACCCTGGGGATCAGGTCTGGATCGTGTGGACTTCAAGCCCCTGCTACACCCCTCAATATCTTCTCATGCTTCTCCCGCTGCCTAGAACATTACTCTACTTTCTGTTGATCTTAGGCATAGCTCTTCTTCAAGCCCAAAGTGAAATGCCACCTCCTTCACGAAGAGTCCTGTGCTTAGCCCAATCATTCATTCATTTGTTCATCAAATATTTACTGAATGCCTGTGTGCCGGGCACTGTTCTGGGCATGGGGGGCCCATCAGTGAGCAAAATGAAGACCCTTGCCCTCAGGGAGCTTGCATTCCGGTGGGAGGGGGATTCATTAAACAATAAAGTAATAAGTAAATTACATAGCATTTTAGAAGGTTCTAGGTGTTTAGGAAACAAGAAAATAATAGGTAGAGCAAGCTAGAAGTGCTGAGGCAAGAGGGAGAGTAGGGGGAGGGAATGGGGCACAGGCAGGGAAAGGGGGAAGATCAGGTTGCAATTTTAGACGTGGTGGTTGAGGCAGACCGCAGGTGGTAACACTTGAATAAGAAATAGAAGCTGAAGGAGTGAGCCAAACCGATATGGTAGGCGGGGGAGCGGTGCAGACAGAGGGAACCGTCACTGCAGAACTCTGAGGCAGCAGCCGGCTCCTCTGTCCTCTGGGGACAGCTCAGAGGGAGGCGGAGTGGCTGGAGTGAGCAGGGGAGAAAGTTCTAGGTGCTGAGAGAACTAGCAGGGAGCCAGGGTTTTCCTCTTGCCTCGTGGCCCTTGGTCCCTTTGTCACAGGGCTCCCACGTTCGATCCTGTGGTATAATCTGGGCCTGTGTGTCTGGGACCAGAGACTGCGTCCCTGTATCACCCAGAGCCCAGCCCAGCACTGACAAATGGCACGAACGCAGACAAGCTTGAGGGAGGCGAGTGAGAGGCTGTGACTGACACTGAGCCAAAACCAGAGTGAAAACTGAGACAAGATGGGAGTGGGGCTGCTCGCTGCGAGGGTTGAGGCTAGACCCACCCAGTAGTGGGGCCCACCTCTCCTCCAGACCCTCCCAGTAGTGGGGTCCACCTCTCCTCCAGACCCTCCTAGTAGTGGGGCCCACCTCTCCCCCCTTTCATTTGCCTATGATCTCGCTTTGTGTGTCTGGAGGCCAGGCCTAGAAGCTACCATGTTCCCCATGCAAAGAGGCTGCTACTCTAAATAAAATGGGAGTACCATTCTAGCCCCCCAAGTCAGGGCCAGTTCTAACCTCCCCGCCTCCCACCCTAGACTTGGTCTAAAATCACATGTAGGACCTGGAGGGAACAGCCATCCAACTCCTGCCCTGATGGTGGGCGCTGCCTCCCTTCCGCTGACCCTCTGCCACCTTCTCCGCTGCAGCCTACGAGATCGTCATAGAAACGGGCAACGGAGGTGAAACCAGGGAGAATGTGTGGCTCATCCTGGAGGGCAGGAAGAACCGATCCAAGGAGTTTCTCGTGGAAAATTCTTCTAGACAGCGGGCCTTCCGGAAGTAGGAAAAGGGGTGCCCACCGGGGCTGGGGTGTGGGGTGGGTAAGAGAGGAACCCCAAGGATGAAGCCCCCTGCTGGGGGTCATAAACATACTAATGGGCTTAAACTGCAAGTGCTTATTAAGTACCTACTGTGTGCTGACTCTATGGGACCATGGAGGGATGAACAGGAAAAGCTAGGAGGGGACTGCCATTTAAAGAGAGTCCACCAGCCTGGCTGGTGTTGCTCAGTGGTTGAACGTCAACCTCTGAACCAGGAGGTCAGAGTTCAATTCCGGGTTAGGGCATATGCCGAGTTGCAAACTTGATCCCCACTGTGGGCTGCGAAGGAGGCAGCCGATCAATGATACTCTCTCATCATTGATGTTTCTATATCTCTCTCCCTCTCTGAAATCAATAAAAATATAAAGAGAGTCCACCCTAAGAGACTAGAACTTAATTATTCCAGCCACTAAAAAGAAAGGATGAAATGCTAATTATCACTGTACTGGCAATCATAATACAATGTATGTTAACAAATTAATGTGTTGTACACCTGAAATCTACACAATATTATATTTCAAAGATATGCCAATTAAAAAAAAAGCAGAAAGCTACAGCAACAACTAGTTAATTAATTAAAGAGACCCCACTGTGCAACAATGCCTAGAATCACTGCAGACTTCTTTATCCCATATCCACACAGACAAGGAACTCGCAGTCTTTTGAAAAGGAGGACTTCCGCCTGTACAATTGCAGAAGCGTGGAAGACAGCATCGGATTAAGTTCTAGAAGGAGGAGGGGAAGGGACAGCCTCTAAGGTTCTTTAAAGGAAAACCAAAATTGGGCCTCCTATAAAGGGGCCTTCGCTCACAGCTCCCTGTTGGCAGACACAGCCTGGAGAATTCACCCCTCCCCCATCAGAGCCGCCTCTGAGCTGCTCAGATGCCCACTTCATCTCTCCATTCTCTCCAAAATTGTTTTTAATAAAGTCTCTCCCTCCCATAACTCACCTGCCTTTTATTTAGACTCCCTCTACGTCAGGACAAAGTCTGAACTCTGATTAGCACTTACAGACCACAGACTGTTGCATTTCACCTCTTTTCTTCCTTCCTTCCTTCCTTCCTTCCTTCCTTCCTTCCTTCCTTCCTTCCTTTAATGTATTAATATTGATTTCAGAGAGGAAGGAGAGAGAGAGAGAAACATTAATGATGACAGAGAATCGTTGATCAGCTGCCTCCTGCACACCCCACAATGGGGATCGAGCCCACAACCTGGCATGTGCCCTGACAGGGAATTGAACCACTCTCAACCGCTGAGCCCTGCTGGCCAGGCATCTCTCACTCCTTTCTATGGCAGTTCCCTCACTGGACCCAGCCTGCAGCCAAGCCAGCACTCCCCCCAGAAATGTCTGCACCTCTCACCCCACTCTTTCCATCCCATGGCTTGGCCACTTTGGGTCCACATCAGAGGACTCTCCCCTCCCTCTCTCATCCCGTCACCGGCTCTGGCCAACGCCCAGGGCCCAGGGCCTCAGCTGCGCTCAGCCCCATGCGTTGTTGCCATCCACGGATGCTGGAGCCAGGCTGCAGGCAGGACTTCCTAATGGTGCTGATTGTCTTCTTCCAAACATAGTCTGAACCCCTCAAGGGACGGAGACCTGACATCAGCTCTTGCCATTCTGTTCCTGTTCCTCATACCAGAGCCTAGAACACAGTAGTCACTCAATAAATACTTCCCTCTGTCCGTGGGCACGGGTCGTTCTCATTGGCCACATCTTTATGTCCTGCAGGGGGACCACAGACACATTTGAGTTTGACAGCGTCTACCTGGGGGACCTTGCTGCCATCTGCGTGGGCCACCTTGCGAGGGAGGAGCGGTTCATCCCCAAGAGAGAGCTGCTCTGGCACATCAAGACCGTCACCATCACCGAGATGGAGTACGGCAACGTGTAAGTGTGTTCTGCCCGCCCCCCTCCACCCCCCCGCCCCCCGCCCCCAGCAGGAGCCTGAGGCTGGCTGTGGGTAAGACAGCACAGTCCAGGGAGGTGTCGCCTCATTCAGGAGGCAGGAAGGGAAGAGGCAGGAGTAACGGGACTGGGGCAATCTGAACCATAGACCTTTGTCAGGGGCTGGGGACTAGGCCAGATGCCCTTAGGTGCTCAGTCTTTTATCCCATGAAGCTTTGGGAGAACTAACGCTGAGCAAGGCAGACAGTGCCAGACAGCGGAGACGTTCCCTCCTCTCCCTCCCGTCACTGGGTAATGACAAAGGAATACAGCTTTGAAGCCTGCTCCTTCCCCGGTCAGAGTGAAAGGCCGCCATCCCTGTGGGCAGGGCCGGGGCCAGACACAGCTGGGGTAACACCATACCCACCTTCATCAAAGAGCTTTGCCTTCCCCCCGCCAGGGCCTTGCTGGGGACTCAGGCATTTTTGGAGGATTAAGAGTCTTTCTTAGTTTCCTGGGTAACCGTCCGCAGTTATCAGATGGTCTAATTAAAACCACTTGGGAACCACGTTGGGAGCCAGAAAAGAGCGTGAGGTTCTGGAAGGAACCAGGGGAGGAGGGAGAAGAAGCTAAGGGCCCAGCTTGCCTCGGAAGGGGGGCCTGAGGAGTGAGTGAAAGCTGAGGTCAGGGCTTGGGCTGGGGCATCCCACAAAGCTGCTGCTGGCTCCTCAGGACTTTATGCAGACTGGGGGGCTGGCCCTGCCCAGGCCACACCTTTCACAGTAAGCACACCAGACAGAAGCAGCTAGTGCAGGCCTGGGGGACCCAGGCAGACCCCTCAACTGCAGGCTGCAGTCTTCAGGAGCTCAAGCTCCTCAAATAATGTCTGTCCATGCTCAACCTGAGCCTGCAGACCCCTCTGACAAGCCCCCTTTTAGGAACTGCAATGCTGAAATGGGTTTGGCTCAGTGGATAGAGCATCGGCCTGCGGACTGAAAGGTCCCAGGTTCAATTCTGGTCAAGGGCATGTATCCTCAGTAGGGGGTGTGCAGGAGGTGGCTGATCGATGTCTCTCTCTCATCGATGTTTCTAACTCTCTGTCCTTCTCCCTTCCTCTCTGTGAAAAATCAATAAAAATATATTAATAAAATAAAAAAAAAAGAACTGGCAGAGCAGGGTCTGACCTCTGGGCTTCTGTCTGACCCAGCTCAGGCTGCCTGACCCAAGTACTGAGGACTGGGCGGCTGCTCCCTGTCTGGAGGCCAGAAGTCAGTTTGAGGCCAGCTGCCCGCGTGGTTTGGGTTCTGATGAGGCCTCTCCTCCTGGCTTGCTGTGTCCTCACTTGACAGAGAAAGAGAGAGATCCCTGGTGTCTCTTTCTCTTCTTTTAGAGGTGCTAATCCCATCTTGGGGCCCCTACCCTCACGAACTTATCAAAGCTTAATTATCTCCCGAAGGCCCGGTCTTCAAATACCACCACACCGGGGACTCAGGCTTCAGCGTGAGTCTGAGGGAACGCAGTTCAGGCCACCGCAGCTCCCCTTGGGGCTGCGATGCTCCTGTGGCTCTGCTAGAGAAGGACAGCTGGGGAGGAGTAGCTCCTGGAGGAGTCGTGGGCCATGGCTGCTGGGAGCAGCACAGGGAGGGCTTGGAGCTGGGGCAGAGGGCCAGGAAAGATCCCCGACTCACCAGCAAGCCCGGGTCAGCTCAGAGCACCTCCTCAGCCAGTGACTGTCCTTCCACCCTCTCACCCGTTCCCCTCACTCCCCCCTGCCTGCCCCCTCTCCCCAACCCGGCCACAGGGAACAAGGCTGCTGCTCTGCTCCTCCCCAGCATAAACAACTTTTATTTTGATCCAATCATGAAGTAAAATAGTCATCACTTGAGTTCGCTCTAAATGGACACTGTGCATGAGAGACAGCCAGAGACCTCAGCACCACCCACACCTTCCGGGCTTGGGAGGAGGGGAAGCGAAGGCCCAGCCCAGGACCTTCCCGTCCCACTGTCCTGGGGCCGAGCTGTGGGACTTCTCAATCAGTGCAAAGAAGCCTCACTTCGAGGGACGCCTCTTTTCCTTCACCCTCAAGAGGTGGCCTTTGTCCGTTGGTCCTCAGGCTGGATGGGGAGAAAGGGAGGTCCCCAGGGCCAGGCTCTTTCCACAGGGAAGAGGGTGCAGGGTGTCCAGACCCCCAGGAGTCAGAGCTGGTGGGCCAGCTGTGTGGCCTCAGGCCATGACCATCAGCTCTGTGTGCCTCAGCCTCTTCTGATGCTCTCTGTGCCTCGCCTCTTCTGTGAGGCAAGCTGATGCTCTCCAGAGCCAGGAGGCAGGGAGGAGGCAGGGTGCCGTCTGGGGCTCTCAGAAGTCTGGCTCCAGCCCAGGCCTGTGCAGGTCTCAGGCTGTGGTTGCTGCTGGAAGACAGCCTTTCGCTCCCAGAAATGTCACTCCATCCAGAAGGGGGACGGTGCAGGCATGGTTAGTCATTGTGACGATTGGTATGCCACTGGTCCAGCATGCACTGCCATGCTGCCATTAGAAAAGCCACTGCCTAGCCAAAACTGGTTTGGCTCAGTGGATAGAGTGTCGGTCTGCGGACTGAAAGGTCCCAGGTTCGATTCCGGTCAAGGGCATGTACCTTGGTTGCGGGCACATCTCCAGTAGGGGGCGTGCAAGAGGCAGCTGATCGATGTCTCTCTCTCATCGATGTTTCTAACTCTCTATTTCTCTCCCTTCATCTCTGTAAAAATCAATAAGATATATTTTAAAAAAAAAGAAAGAAAAGCCACTGCCTAGCCCTGTTGTGCTTCCACGGTTCCTCCCCAACCACCACAGGCACCGTAACATTTGGTTCCCCATGAATTGCACGTGAATTTAATCGCAGGCTCGTGTGAACATGAGAATGTCAAATTTCCATCTCCCAACCTTTCCCAGTGCTGGCTCCTCTGCGGCAACATGCGTTCCTTCGTGACCAGCTTTTCTTTGTCACTAACGTCCTCTGGATTCCGGAGGAAGGACACACAGAGAGGCTTGCGTTTCTTTTTTCTTTTTTTTAAAGACCAGAAACAGCTTCATTCTCCTATCCCAATATCATATGTGACGCATAATCATTGTAAAAATTCAAATAATACGAAGAGAGTGTGTAAAAGAACGCCAAGATTCCCCAAAGCCCTACCCCTCCGAGGAGGCCATCCTGAGCCTGCGGTGACCGGTTCTCTCTGGCATTTTCCTGGCGTCTCATAGACACGCTGTTCCCAGAAGTGGGATCCTATTCCACGCGTTTTTTCACGTATTCACATACTTGTGTGTTTGCTATTCTCTGCTTTGGCCTTTCCTCTTGCTGATGACCTCCTCATACTTCCAGGGGGAACAACCTGGCTCGTGTCCTTCCTTAGTCTCGAGCCCACAAATCCCCGCGGTCCTGCGGCTTGGTGATCTTACAATTATGTCTATTAGAAAACATCTTATAGCTACACCAGGGAAGAGTTTTCAGCCATTAAAAATTATGAATTAAATATGTACCAGATGACTTGGAGCAAGTCCCAGGAAGGACGGTTGAGTGAGGAAAGCAAGATACAGAAAAACAGGATGCCATTTTGTACATGGAACACTGATGTCCTGCATGTGTGTGTGTGTGTGTGTGTGTGTGTGTGTGTCTGGGCAGGGATGGTATAATGGAGGGGAACTGGGAAAGAGCCACTTGCCATTGTGATGGGTTATCTGAGGTGACCGTGGGATGCTGACATGGAAATGCGGGAGAAAAAAGGAGCTAGCGCCAAGCAAGAAGGGAAAGAAAAGGAGTGAATTTAGACAAACATGCATCGGATCACGCGATCTGTGTGTTTGTGTAGAATTATGTAAATTGGTGAGCATA
Organism: Lasiurus borealis; assembly: GCA_004026805.1. Classification (NCBI taxonomy): domain Eukaryota; kingdom Metazoa; phylum Chordata; class Mammalia; order Chiroptera; family Vespertilionidae; genus Lasiurus; species Lasiurus borealis. The sequence continues at coordinate 43,537 of PVJN01011288.1, forward strand.
TGCATACAGAAATACATTTTAAAGGAATTTTCAAACAAAGAATGCAAGTGTCTCCCCCACTAAGAAAGTGCGCTTTGCAACAACAATCCAGATTTATCCAGATAAATTGGGGGAGGACAGAACTCCAAGCAGAATAAGGGTGTCCTTCAAAGTATCTTTATATAGAGGGCCCTTCAGTGGCCAGGCAGGCTGGCTCGGGGCCCAGGTTCTGGGTCACCTTGAGCTGTGACTTCTCTTCCCAAAGCCTCAGTTTCCCCTTCTGGGAAATGAGGGGATGATGCCCACAATGCAGGGCTGTTACGGGAAAGCAAAGATTCCCCAAAGCCCTACCCCTCCAGGAGGCCATCCTGAGCCTATTATGGGAGGGCTGTTATGGGAGTTAATGAGATGCAAGAATGCAAAACCCTGGCATTTAGTAAGTTTGCAGAAAAGCAAGCCTTTTCGCTGTTCTGGATTTTCATCTAAAATGGGTGGATTTTTTTGTCCTACCTGGGTGGCTTAGTTGGCTGCAGCATCGTCCCAGACACCAAAAGGTTGCAAGTTTGATTCCCAATCTGAACACAATACCTACGTTGTAGATTCGATCCCAGTTTGGGGCCTGTATGGGTGGGAAGCAAATGATCAATGTTTCTCTCTCTCTCTCTCTCTCGAACCAATTATTTTTTTAAAAAAGTAAAAAGGAATAAGAAAATAAGAGTTAACCTAAAATAATAATAATAAAAATGTAGCAGTTTGGAGTGGGAAGAATACATAGCAGTTCATTCAAAGCCTCTAGCGTTGCCATGGGAAAATCAAGGTCTGGGTAGGGGGTCTGACTTGTCCAAGGTCACACAGGTGGCAGACTCCAGCCCTCTTACACCTATGCACTGTTTTTCTGCTGTGCTCTCTGACTTCTTTTTTGGTAATTATTAGACTCATTGCCAAAATTGGGGAGATGTGGGGTTGGAATGGCATTAAGGAGGGGACTTTTTGGTGCAAGAAGTTGCTCTTGGCCCTGATCTTGCTTCTAATTAGGGTGGCTTCTTCAATGGGGGACTTTCTCTCAACTCACAAACCCTGCAGCCAAGAGCATGTACACATGACACACACACACACATACACACACACACACACACACACACACACACCACACACACCTCAACTTAGCCAACTGTGAGGGATTTGGGAGCACCTTCTATAGCCGTGATTCCATTCGGCTTTGGCTGGGATTGTCACTCCGAACCCTGCAACCGCCTCTGACGGTGACATCGGTGAAACGTTCCTCCCCTTTGAGGGAGCGAGGGGGTCAGCACGGCTGGCGTGGAGCGAGCTTAGAGGAGAAGCGCAGGTGAAGGGCCGGGAAGGACAACAGCGGGAGGAGGGTCAGGTCAAGAGCGTCCCGCAGGCCTTCGGAAGGTGGTGATTTTTGCAAAACCGGGGAAAGCAATGGGGGCTTCTGAGCGAGGAATGGCATTCCTGGGCCGATACCTCCACAGGGTCCCTGGGCTGCTGCGGAGAGAACTTACGTGCGGAACGAAAAGCAGGGAGACGGGCCGGGAGGCTGATGTGTCCAGGTTGCAGGCAGGCAGACAGCGGTGACCTGGACCCATGGACTGACAGCCCTGCCTACTTCTCCAGGCGGGCTGCTTCTGGTTCTGTCACAGAGCAGCTCGTGGGAACTGGCAGGTGGGTCAGCTATGGAGCGTGAGGATTTGCGGCCTCCTCACGTGGCTCACTGGGAGGCAGCATTTTCATCAAACCCATTTCAGCTGAAAACCCAACACAGCAAAAGGAGAACATAAAAAGAGATTTTTTTTTAAAATATATATTTTATTGAGTTTTCACAGAGAGGAAGGGAGAGGGATAGAGAGTTAGAAACATCGACGAGAGAGACATCGATCAGCTGCCTCCTGCACACCCCACTGTGGAGATGTGCCCGCAACCAAGGCACATGCCCTTGACCAGAATCGAACCTGGGACCTTTCAGTCCGCAGACCGACGCTCTATATCCACTGAGCCAAACCGGTTTCGGCTAAAAAAGAGAATTTAAAAAAAGAAAAAGAAAAAAAGGCAGCCGGACGGGTGGAGACACGCTGCAAGTTAAGATACACAAGAGCCAATCCTTGTGCTTTTATGCAGACATTTCCGGCCCCGTATCCTGTCCCCGGGGGAAAAGTCTGGGAAGGAACAGGGGTCCCGGGAGGGTGGGAGCCCGGCTGGTGTCTACTGAGCTTCCCCCCCTTCCCGCCACCCCAGGTACTTCTTCAACTGCGACACCCTCATCCCCCTCAAGAGGAAGAGGAAGTACTTCAAGGTGTTTGAAGTCACCAAGACGACCGAGAGCTTCGCCAGCAAGGTCCAGAGCCTGGTGCCGGTCAGGTACGAGGTGATCGTGACGACGGGCTACGAGCCCGGGGCAGGCACGGACGCCAACGTCTTCGTGACCGTCTTCGGGTCCAACGGGGACACGGGCAAGCGGGAGCTGAAGCAGAAGATGCGCAACCTCTTCGAGCGCGGCAGCACCGACCACTTCTTCCTGGAGACGCTGGACCTGGGCGAGCTGCGCAAGGTGCGCGTGGAGCACGACAGCAGCGGCTACAGCTCGGGCTGGCTGGTGGACAAGGTGGAGGTCACCAACACCAGCTCGGGCGTGGCCACCATCTTCAGCTGCGGCCGCTGGCTGGACAAGAAGCGGGGAGACGGGCTCACCTGGCGGGACCTCTTCCCTTCCGTCTGAGGGGCCGGGGGCCCTTCCCTCCCAGCTTCTCACCCAGCTGCTCCCCATCACTCCGTCCTCCCCGCACCCCCCTCACCTTGACTTCCGGCAGACTTTCCCCGAGGCCTCCTGGAGCTGGGACGGGGGCCCAGAAGGTGACATGAGCCTCAGTGGGCCAGAACCTGTGGTCCTTCGGGGGGACATGCTGGGTGAGTCCTTGGGCGGGGGGGGGGGTGCGGGCTGCCCCTCCCCAGGGTCTGAGACCTACAGGAACCAGCAACACGTGTCCCAAGCCACGGCTGATGAAAATACAGTGGTACCTCGAGATACGAGTTTAATTCGTTTCGTCACCTTGAGGCGTGGGAAACTATGAGACGCTCGAGTCGTGGTGAACTGGTGGGTCGTGTGCAGCCGGCCGATCCGCGCGATGACTCCTATCTCAACTGTTGCTCGTATTTCAAAGCAAAAATCGCTCGCTCGACGGCTCGTATCTCAAAAATCTCGTATGTCAGGGCACTCGTATCTCGAGGTGCCACTGTAACTCTGCATTTTCTTTTGCAAGAAGAGCGGCAGCCAGGCCGAGGCTGCTGGGGTGCAGGTGGGAAACTGGGGCTTCACCCCGGGGACAGACATGGGGAAGAAGATGGTGTATTTTAATAAAAAACCAATTAACACCCCTCCCCCCGCCCCGCCCCAAAGCGGGGCTAATGAAATGATCACCAGCCACACCCCGCAGAGAACGCATCTTGACATCTGCTCACTAAACACGGACCCCTTTCCCCGTTTCAATAAACCCCGTGCCCGTGGAGAAAGCCATCAGGAGGAAGTGTTTTTACCGGCGGGCTCGGGGTGGGGGGCAATGTATTAGCCTGTGAAAGGGACGTGATTCTTCCCATCACTTCCCAGCTGAGGCCTGAGCAGAAGGCCAGGGGTCGGAGCCTGGAACAGCCTGTGGCTGCTGCATTCCGCTGGGAGGGGAGTGGGAGAGGCCAGGGGTTATTTAGCACCTGCTGCCCGGGGCCTGTGGGCTGTGGCCTGAGAGCTGCCCTCCAGGGGGTCGTGACCTTGAAGAGGCAGCAGGAGGAATGCACACTCATGGACACCTGCACCCTTCCCCTCCTCTCCCCCTCCCCCCACACACATACACACACTCCCTGACTTCAGTGACAGAGGGGCTGGGCATCACACAGCAAGAGTGCAGCGGAGCCGAAACCGGTGTGGCTCAGTGGATAGAGCGTCGGCCTGTGGACTGAAGGGTCCTGGGTTTGATTCTGGTCAAGGGCATGTACCTTGGTTGGGGGCACATCTCCAGTGGGGGGCGTGCAGGAGGCAGCTGATCAATGTCTCTCTCTCATCGATGTTTCTAATTCTCTATCCCTCTCCCTTCCTCTCTAAAAAATCAATAAAATATATTTTAAAAAGGAAAAAAAAAGAGAAACTGGTGCCCCACTCCTGATTTTTCTGCAGTCGGGGCCTGAGCCGAAGCCTTCCCCTCGCTAGGAGGGCACCCCAGTAAGGGTTTCTGCTGCCCTGCCGTGTGCCCGCCCCAAACAGGTACAAACTCTTAGCCAGGCTAACTGGCTCCGAGGCAGGTTCCGGGAAGTCTGGGGCTCGGAGAGCAGCGGGATGAAAGCACAGGCCGGCGGGCAGCCCCAGCTCCCCTCTCACCTGCAGGGAGCGTTTTGGCCCGTTACATCCTCTCTCCGGCCTCAGTTTCCTCACCTGTAAAATGGGGAGGATGGCAGCCCTTGCCTGGGAGGCTATTCCGAGGCTGAATGAGTTAACGTGCAGTCAGCTTGAACCCGGCACTGGCACGGAGGGGGGAGCTTGTCCGCGGTGTTAACCAAGCAGGAACCCAGAGGGCTGTGCGGCTCTGTGTGCCTCTTTCTGTGAGTTGGTTCCTCTGTCCCCGGAATAACACTAAGGCCAGCCTCACTATGCTTCTTGACTCTCTCTGGTCGTAAAAGTCCTCCAACCGTTGTAAGTCACAAAGCCCATCTCAGTTCCGTAATCTGAATCCCTGGCTCGGATGTGAAATCCAAAATGTCACGCGTAGACCCCTGGGGGCGCTGGGGGCCGTGTCTCTTCCTGGACTGGCAGGTGTTTGGACCCTTCCTCTCACTTCATGTGTGCGGGTTCTTTCTCAGTCCCGTCTCCCCTCCACTGGTCTCCCCGATCTGAGACACCTCCCCTTACCCCCCTCACTCCCACCTCCCAATACACACAGCTGGTTCCCAAGTTCCTGGCACCTGGGCCGTTCCCATCACAGGCAGGCTGCCCACAGCTCCACACACAGCTATGCCACACCGTCCGTCCGTCCGCTGCTGGGGCTGTTCCCACTGCTTGCCCCACCCCTGCCCCCCACCCCCACTGACAGCTGCTGCCCTGGGCAGGAAGGTCGTCCCTGTAAGGGTGACTTCTGAGTGACGGGTTTTACATCAGCGCCGTGTTCCCTCCCCGGACTTAGAGACAAGTCTACATGAAAAGACTATTGGGAAAGAACCTTGAATGGTATTGCTTTCGAGTAACTGCTAACCAAGTATTTCCAAGTGAGTGTCTCCAGGGGTCCACCTCAAAGAAAAGATTAAGACTCGTCTGCCATTAGCAGGAGCTATTTACATACAAACCATTGTTCCAAGACTAAGAAACACTTCGACTAAGCAGGTTAGACAAAAGCCTGCCGTCATTCTTTCCTCCGCTCCCGCTGAGCAACCTTTTTCTCCCAAGATTTGGCAAGCAGTCACCTGGCCAGTTCAGAAACTTAGGAATCTGATGAGGTGGGGCCACCCCGGTGAGGTCAGAAGCTCTGTGGGTGCCTCTCTTCCTAGGGACCCCTGTGCTGGTGTCCATCCTAAACGGCACCCGCCATTACTCCCAGCCCCTGGCAGCGCCTGGCACTGGGGGCACCCTGAGTGAGGACGAGGTGAGGGGCTTCGGGAACAGGTGGGAAGTTGGGCCTCAGAAGAGAAAAAGGAGGAGGTTTGGGACAGATGGGCTTTGAGGGTGAACGCCCTGTAAAGGAGGAAGAGCACGTTAGCCCTAAATTAACGGGAAGGCTGGGTAGTGGCACCTGGCTGGGCGGGGGGTGAGTGGGGGAAAGGGGGTGGTGCTGATGATGAGCAGAGGGGAGATGGGTCTGCACTTCCAGCCTAGAGGTCTCAATAAGGCCTGGGCGAGGTGAGATGGTGTGTGACAGTTAGTTGTATGTGTCACTCTGGCCCGTGGGAGCCCAGATTAGGCATGACTTCCAGGTGTGTCTGTGAGCGTGTTGCTAGGTGGGAAGAGCGTTTGAATCAGTGGACTTGGTCAAGTGGATCACTCTCCCTGAGTGGGGGAGGGGAGCCCTCATCCCATCCCCTGAGGCCCGAATAGAACAAAATGGAGGGGAAGGGAGGGGAAGGGAGACTGTCTGCCTCCGCCTGCCTGCTGGCATGGGACAGCGCTCTTCTGCCTTTCATGAGACTGACACCACTGGCCCTCCCAGTCCTCAGGCCTTCGGACTCCAACACGCTTTCCTGGTCCCAGATGGCGGACGGCAGGTCGTAGGACTCTTCTGCCTCCATAATCACAGGAGCTACTTCTTTCTCTGATAATCTCCAGATACACAGAGAGATCTACATCCACCCACCCATCCACCCTCCATCCATCATTCATCTATCTATCTATCTATCTATCTATCATCAATCAATCTATCTATCTATCTATCTATCTATCTATCTATCATCTATTTATCCATCTATCAACTATCATCTATCTATCTATCATCTATCTATCTATCATCTATCTGTCTATCATCTATCTATCTATCTATCATCTATCTACCATCTACCTATACATCAATCATCTATTTATAATCTATCTATCATCTATCTTTCTATCATATCATCTATCTATCTATCTATCTATCTATCTATCTGTCTACTGTCATCTTCTGTTGGTTCTGTTCCCCTGAGAGCCCTGACTAATGCGACAGACACTCTTCCTCCTTAGCCTGCTGGGATCATTGTGGTGATGAGAGTCTCGGCCTGCACAGAGGAGGAGCCTGCGTGTTTTCTGAGAAGTCCCTTTCCGCCGGGCACTGCAATGGGAAGTGCGGGAAGGGAGTAGCGATTAGGAAGGGCACATATACCCACGTAAAGGGGTAGGACAGAATCCAAGGAGAGAGAACCATTTTCCCCAAAGTTGCCCAGGCCTTTCCTCCTAGGGCAGTGGTCGGCAAACTCATTAGTCAACAGATCGGCAAACCGCGGCTCGTGAGCCACATGTGGCTCGAAACCCGAGGTTTGCCAACCACTGTCCTAGGGGAACCTCTGTTGTGTAAACAGAGATTACCTAGACAAGGAGAGTCGAGGAGGTGGTGTCTATAAATAAAGGCCTGTGGCATGTGGAACCCGGAAGGAGCCTAGTCTACCCGTCCACATGTTTACAGCTGGAAACCGGGAAAGGGCAGTGTCTTTCTCATCCACACACAGGTGAGCGGCGGGGCCAGGACTAGCAAGCCCTGATTCATGGATCGAGAGACAGAGATGGAAAATGTGGAAATCTGGGATCATCTTCCTTGAACCAAAACAAGGGATTTAAACATCCATTAACCTAATGTAAACTGTGGACTTGAGTTAATAATAGCGTATGGATGTTGGCTCATCAATTGTAACCATGTACCACACGAAGGCAACGTGTGAATAACAGAAGTAACTGAGCCGTGGTGGAGAAGAGAATGTATCAGAACTCGGAACTTTCTGCCCATTTTTCAGTAAGCCTGAACCCGCTCTAAAAGTGAAGCCTATTACTTTTACAAATTGTTTCTTAATATGCGTTCTGTTTACAGTTTACGAAAGAAAGCCATCTTTCGGTTCACTGACCCGCACACGGAGACCAGGCTCCAGCAGTGGTTCTAAATCTTCCGACTGCCGCGACCCTTTAATACAGTTCCTCATGTTGTGGTGACCCCCAATCGCAAAGTAAATATCTGTGTTTTCCGCTGGTCTTGGGCTCTACAGCAGTGGTTCGCGACCCACAGGTTGAGAACCACTAGCAGGGTCACCTAAGACCATCGGAAAACACAGATATTTACATTACGATTCATTAACAGTAGCAAAATGACAGCTATGAAGTAGCAAGGAAAGTAATTTTATGGTTGGGGGTCCCCACAACATGAGGAACTATATTAAAAGGTCTCGACATTAGAAAGGTTGAGAACCACTGCAAGATGATGCTGAGTGTCTGAAATGGGCTTTTCCAAAGGAATAAGAAATCCATGTTGCCAAAACCGGTTTGGCTCAGTGGGTAGAGTGTCGGCCTGCGGACTGAAAGGTCCCAGGTTCGATTCCGGCCAAGGGCATGTACCTTGATTGTGGGCACATCCCCAGTATGGGGCGTGCAAGAGGCAGCTGATGGATGTCTCTCTCTCATCGATGTTTCTAACTCTTTATCTCTCTCCCTTTTTCTGTATAAAAAATCAATAAAATATGTTTAAAAAAAGAAATCCATGCCAACTGCGAAATCACATTCCTTCTGAGGTGCCCTCCAGGTCAAAACACAAGAGGTTACATTTGAAGATTGATCAAGAAGGGGAACTTTCCCCTTTAAAAACCATAAACTAACGTTTAGGAAACAGGTGAATTAGATGTTTGGTTCACAGCATGGAACAGGTTCTTTGAGAGAGAAAGAGGTCGAAGAAAATAATGTCTGAGACAGGAGAAGGAGGAGGAGGGGGAGGAGGAGGCCCGGAAGGGGGGGAGGGGGGAGGGGAGCAGGTGAAAGGCCGGGGAGGGAGGGGGAGGAACAGGCGGGCCTGGAGACAGATACCAGCTGGGCCTCCAATTGATGGTGGACAAAGACAAGGTCTGTGAGAGACTTTCTCCAGACCGCCCCCCCCCACCCTCTCTCTCACACACACACACACACACACACACACCAGGTCTGCACAGAAATAAGCACCCTGCGCCAGTGAGGTGTAGTTAGCAATGCAGGTCATTTTTATTAGTTATAAATAAAGTACAAAAAATCCACCAAAAGTGAATCTAAGCATTTACACGATTCCTAATGTCTCCGCCTTTTCATTGATGCACTATTGCTTTAATATTCATAATAAATATTCTTCTAGCTTTCTGCTATAAAATAGTCTATGTAGCAAAATGTTGCACAGCACAACAGAACAGAACAGCAGGAGAATTACAAAAAAGGACAATCAACACTGAGGACAATCCTTTCACTTGCCAGGGGCAACCACATCACCCCCCGAGGGCCTGGTGCAGCTGCCTCTGCCGCTGAGAAAGGAGCTTCGGCCAAGGCCAGGGTGGGGGTGGGGAGGGGGGGAGGGGAGGCTGCGGTGAGGAGTCGGGGGGCACGGGCCAGCCAGGGCAAAGGGCCCCTTCCCACTGCGACCCCGCAGAGCAGCGTAAGGCAGGTCCGTCCGGGAGCCTTGCCTTAGGAGAGGGCAGGGTTTGCCGGGCCCAGCAGCAGCGGTCCACGCCCAGTGGGCCGCTCCACAGGCCCCCTCCAAGGAAAGCGGGAGAACAAGGCTCCAGGGCGGAGGCAGGAAGGGAAGCTGGCAGGCAGCAGGCAGGAAGCCCAGGGAAGGAGACCCCTAGTCCGGCCGGAGCAACGTTGGGGCTCAGGGACCGTGCACGGCCTAGCCGCTTGCTTCTCCACGCCTGGCCAGGCAGTGCTGCGAGTTGGGCATCCACTTCCTCCCGCCTCAGCACCATCCCGGGGGGCCTCACGTGGAGGGTGGGCTGCTCCGTTAGGCAAAGGCAGTGATGTCAAGAGGCGAGAGGCAAGATGGGCTGGAAAGGAGGGGGAGGAGGAGAGGCGGGGAGAGGCGGACATGCGGAAAGCACAGGAGTGGATCTCGCACTCCGGGCCAGGCTTCTTCCGGGGGCACGGGCCTCCTCTCTCTCCTTTAGCTCAAAGGCATCGCAGCTCACAGCTGTGCCAGGCTACAAGGCCACCGCTTCCCCAAACCCGCCCCTAGCCCTCCTCCGGGGGTGGCGAGACTGGGGCCCACCCCATCCACAGCAGCACCCCTGCCCGTAGCCCCGTAAAGCAGTGGCAGAGAGTAAAGAGGAGATGCCAGGGAGGAGAGACCAGGAGTCTACAATCTGCATCCCAAGCTGTTATCAGGCTGATGCCTCAATAACGAGGTCTCCCAGAGATGCTAGGTTGGGTGCCAATTCTAAACACCGTAGTTTGGGGCCCACTCCATCCCCAGAACTAACAAGACATGGATTTCAGCTCACTCTCCAAGTGACCGCCAACATGTCCCATAACTAGGGATGAGTCCGTGTGTCCTGCCTCCCTGTCACTCCAAGACACTGCATATGAAAGGACAGACTCCCTCCAGATTATCTCCTTTGAGCAAATCCACCGGATACATTCACTGTCTACTCTGCTCCTCTCCTGCTCTTTCCTTCCTTCCTTCCTTCTCTCCTGGGCGGGTGACTTAACACAGCACGGTAGTCTCCCACCGAATCCATGCCATTTTCTCTGAGTCCCAGGGACCCCGAAGACCCTCCAGCTCACCTCCAGTCCCCCACCCCCAAACCCAGAAAACGGAGGCACAGAGAGGCTGAGGGATTTGTTCAAGGTCACGGAAAAGGTTACAACAGAGCCGCTCTGAAAACCCGAGCCTCCTCATCTCCAGTCCAGAGTTCATTCTAATAAACCAGGCTCCTGCCGGTCATGTCCCAAGGGAACATTCTGGAACCACAGGGATTTGTAGCCCAGGTGGAGAGGGGCTTCGGTGCCCCCGGAGTTTCCTCAGAAGGCGGAGGCAGGGTGAGCCGAGGGGTGGGAAGGGCAGGGGAAGGAAGGAAGACAGGTTAGTGATGAGGAGTGAGGGAGGCAAGGGTAGCAGCAAGTGAAAGGATTATCCCAGTCTGCTGACGAGTGCAAATCATATTAATATATGTGCTAAAATACAGTCACTATATTGGAGTTTTTCACTAGATCACAGCATACAGAATCAAAGGTTTGCATTTCCTATGGAATGTATCCAAAAGAGGCCAGCACCACAGTAAGGACAGCTTGCAATCACACAACCCTGATATTTGGACGAAATAAAGTTCGCGGAATTTTATTTAAAATTTTTGTGTTTTTGTTTTTTTTTGTATTCGTAGTCGGTTGTCATCGTACCAATGCATGCAAAGCATTCCACTCCCAGAAACAACGGCAAAATGAGGTAATAGGAGTAATAAAAAAAATTAGTATCCTTTCTAAATAAATAAATTATAATTAAAAATGCAAAACAACTATAAAAATAATTAAATAAGAACCCACGATTTATCTACAAGTTAGTCA
>PVJN01011289.1:0-54528 GCA_004026805.1 Lasiurus borealis
CTTCACTGAACTAATGTGTGTCCATGGGTTATGCATGTATGCATTTAAGTTCTTTGGTGAATCTCTACCCTTCCCCCCATCCTGAGATTCACCAGTCTGTTCCATGCTTCCATATCTCTGGATCTGTTTTGTTCATCAGTTTATTTTGTGCAAAACATTACACATATGAGTGAGATCATGTGATACTTGTTTTTCCCTGGCTGGCTTATTCCGCTTAGCATAATACTCTCCAGGTCCCTCCATGCTGCCTCAAAGGGTAAGAGATTCTTCTTTTGTACAGCTGCATAGTATTCCATTGTATAAATGTACCACAGCTTTTTATCCACTCATCTACTGAAGGGCACTTGAGCTGTTTCAGATCTTACCTACTGTAAAAGCCAGCACTTGTCATTTGTTGACAGTCTCTTCAATAAATGAGTTAGGAAAATTGAACAAATACATGCAAAAAATGAAACTAGACCACCAACTTACACCATATACAAGAGTAAACTCAAAATGGATAAAAGACTTAAATGTAAGTCATGAAACCATAAAAATCCTAAAAGGAACCATAGCCAGCAAAAATCTCAGCTATCTCTCATAGCAATATATTTGTTGACACATCTCCTAGGGCAAGGGAAACAAAGGAAAAAATAAACAAGTGGGACTACGTGAAAAAAAAAACTTCCACACAGCAAGAGAAACCACCAACAAAATGAAAAGGGACCCCACTGCATGGGGGAACGTATTTGCCAACGAGACATCTGGTAAGGGGTTAATTTCCAAAATATGTAAAGAACTCATACAATCGAGCAAAAGGAAGACAAACAATCCAATTAAAAAGTGGGCAAGGGACCTAAACAGACACTTTTCCAAAAAGGACATACAGATGGCTAAGAGACCTAGGAAAAAATTGCTCCAAGTCACTAATCATCAGAGAGATGCAAATTCAAACAACAATGAGGTATCACTCACCTCTGCCAGAATGGCTACCATCATCAACAAATCAACAAACGACAAGTGCTGGCGAGGATGCGGAGAACAAGGAACGCTAGCGCACTGCTGGTGGGAATGCAGGCTGGTGCAGCCATTATGGAAAACAGTACAGCCTTTCCTCCAAAAATGAAAAATGGAACTGCCGTTTGGCACTATCTTTCTTAATGATTACATTTCAAAGGAATGACTCAGGTTTCTTGAGAGAGACATTCCTGGATGAGGCCGGAGTCTGCAAGGAGATTTACTCACAGAAGGACGGGGAGAAAATGTGGGAGGGCCAGTTTTCTGCAGTAAACCGTCTCAGCAAAGGGAGGTCAGGGCCTGGATTCAGGAGGAAGCCTGTGGAAAGTGTAACCGAGCTGAGGGGAAGGGGAAGGCTGTTTTGGTCAATGCCTCTTGGTAAACAACGAAGGGTAAACACATATGTTTACTTTCACTATCTCCCAAACTACCCCTTTCCCCTCCAGGTGATAATAAAAATATTTTTGTTGAAATGAAAACCACAAGGAGTGGAGACAAGAGGAACAAACTTCGGAAAACAGGAAAGCGGGTAAAACAGCAGGAACTGACTCTTGATGGATCAGAAGTCTAATCTGTTCACTGGCTACAGGAAAACCAAGATGCAACCCAATTTATGTTGCAAAACCCCTGGAAATATTTAAAATTGGCGATATCATGACTATCTGGATATCAACGAAGGGCTAAAAACAGGGTGAGTGTTTAAAGAGCAGATATTAAAAACTCAATTAAATAGTTGGATGAGCCCAGGCCAGTTTGGCTTAGCAGATAGAGCGTCGGCCTGCGGACTGAGGGGTCCCAGGTTCGATTCCGGTCAAGGGCATGTATCCTGGTTGAGGGCACATCCCCAGTAGGGGATATGCAGGAGGCAGCTGATCGATGTCTCCCTTTCATCGATGTTTCTAATTCTCTATCCCTCTCCCTCCCTCTCTGTAAAAAATCAATAAAAAATATATTTAAAAAAAATAGTTGGATGATAAATTTGAGGAAATGTAATGGAATAGAACAAAAGGATGAAAGATGAAAATAAGGAGAGAAAATATAGGAAAATTAAAGAACTAATCCCTGAAGTAAAATATATATACACACCTATATATATGGAGCTCTAGAAATAGGACAAAGAATATAGGGGGAAGGAAAGAAACAACCAAACAATTCAAGATAATATAGCAGCAGCTTCCAGATTAAATGGGAGCACGGAGGGCCCATATCATTGATCAGAAGGCTTCCATGCTAAGATGCATCATTGTGGAATTTTAGAATATTAAAATATTACAAAAGAAGATCTTAGGCCTTTCCAGGAAGGAACAAAACAAGTTATGTATAAAGAATGAGATTCAAGGTGTGTGTAGGGGGGGAGGTGGGAAGAGATTAACCTAAGCACTTACATACATACAGTGGTACCTCGAGATACGAGTGCCCTAACATACGAGATTTTTGAGATACGAGCCGTCGAGTGAGCGATTTTTGCTTTGAAATATGAGCAACATTTGAGATAGGAGTAATTGCGCGGATCAGCCGGCTGCACACGACCCACCAGTTTACCACGTCTCAGAGTTTCCCACGCCTCAAGGTTACGGAACGAATTAAACTCGTATCTCAAGGTACCATTGTATATGCATCACCAATGGACACAGGCAATAGTGTGGTGAAGGCTGGTGTGAGGTAGGGGCTGGGAGGAGGGGGATAAAGAGGGGGGAAAGTTGGGGGACATCTGTAAAACCGTCAACAGTAAAAAATATTGATTAAAAAAAAGAATGAGAAATCAGAATGACAGCATCATTTGAAAGTGAAAAGGTAATAGAGCAGCGCCTTATAATTCGGAAGGAAAAAATTTAAAAAATTTCCAATAGAGAATTGCTGCCTATCCAAACTACCTATAATTTATGCCAGATTAGGCTAAAAAGAGTTGTTGCTGTTTAAAGTCTCCCACATTTTATTTCTCGGGTGATTTTTTTTCCTCAAAAAGTTAACATGCAACACCAAGATCGAGGAATGAAGCTAGAGAGAAGAGGACATGGAATGCAGAAAGAGTGAGCTCCAACACAGGACAGAGGAGAAAGACTCTCTAGGAGAGCACCGAAGGATGATTGGCAGATCACAACTTAGACGGTAAGTTTAGACTACAAAGATTATATGGTATCTTTTTTAAAAATATATATTTTATTGATTTTTTTACAGAGAGGAAGGGACAGGAATAGAGAGTTAGAAAGATCGATGAGAGAGGAATATCAATCAGCTGCCTCCTGCACGCCCCCTACTGGGGATATGCCTGTTACCAAGGTACATGCCCTTGATCAGAATCAAACCTGGGACCTTTCAGTCCACAGGCTGAAGCTCTCCACTGAGCCAAACCAGTTTTGGCTATATGATATCTTTTATATGTGGACTATAAAAAGGCCAAACTTGTAAACACAGAGAGTAGTGTGGGGGGAGGAGGAAATTGCCCTCCACCTTTCCAGGTTCTGTCTGCAGGTCTAATAATTAAATTGACGTGAGGCAGATTAACAAGAGAAAACAGCCAATTAGAATTGCATGTGTACATCTTGGAACCCCACAAACATGAGAGAATCAGAGATCCCACATACATGATCAGTTCAGAGACAGAAAGGTAAAATGAGGTACATGTGATGTGTTTTTAAAAATATATATTTTATTGATTTTTTACAGAGAGGAAAGGAGAGGGATAAAGAGCCAGAAACATCGATGAGAAAGGTATCGATAAGCCACTTCCTGCACACCTCCTGCTGTGGATGTGCCCACAACCAAGGTACATGCCCTTGATGGGAATCGAACCTGGGACCCCTCAATCCTCAGGCCGACGCTCTATCCACTGAGCCAAACGGGTTTGGGCCATGTGATGTTTTGAACTAAGGACGGGGTGGGACGGCTGAGGCTTCTGAGGGGAGGAGGTCTCCCACAGGGCAGTCAGAGAGCAGATGTTCGCTAATTAGAAGTTTGCTGTGCCCTGGAGATGGGTCATAAAAGGTTGTTTCTGGTAATCGCTCTGATTATGGGCAAGGCCCCCGATCCAAATTCTCTAAGGGAGGAATAAAAGCTGTTCTTGAGCCTGCGGTGACTTGCTTGCCTTCCGCTCAAAATAATCTACATGCCAGAGTGGCGCATCTTGGGGAGGCCATTTCTGAACCCCTTCAGTAAAACTGTGGTCTCCAGCGGCCGGGGGACTGGGGAACTGGGGAGACTGTGGTTTATGGTACAAACTTACAACGAGTAGATAAATAAGTCCTGGGGACCTAATGCACAGTAGAGTGATTATAGTCAACAGTGCAGTATTATAAACGTCAAAGTTGCTAAAAGACTAGATATTAATTGTTCTCATCACAAAAAGATAGTTAAAAAATGGGATAAAGGTGTTAGCTAATGTTATGGCAGTCGTCATATTGCAATATAGAAGTGTTCCAACTCAACACACTGCACACCTTAAGTTTACACAATGTTATGACAAGTATATCTCAATTTTTATTATTCATTCATTCATTTATTTATTTATTTTAATAATTTTCTAAAAAATATATTTTATTGATTTTTTTACAGAGAGGAAGGGAGAGAGATAGAGAGTTAGAAACATCGATGAGAGAGAAACATCGATCAGATGACTCTTGCCCACCCCCTACTAGGGATGTGCAACCAAGGTACATGCCCTTGACCGGAGTCGAACCTGGGACCCTTCAGTCTGCAGGCCGACGCTCTATCCACTGAGCCAAACCAGTTTCAGCTGTATATCTCAATTTAAAAAGTAAAATAAACGGCTAAAATATGCTCAGTAGTTCTCGTTAGGAAGATGAAATATCGAATACCAGAGAAGAGACTTAGCTATTTGATGATGATTTGGGGCTTACATTAAGGATAAAGTAGTAGAAATGGGAGAGATTGAATATATAAATGGACAATGGTCAGACCATCCACTAGTATAAAAATGGAATTCTGACCTGGTACCTGCAGCAACCAGCCCAGGACACCAGCCCATTAGCTCCAGTACCAGCCAGGAAGCCAGACGGCTCTTGGAGAAGCCAGACTCTGGGGGGTCAGACCTCTGTCTAGCAGCTGGTCCCGGCAGCCTGATAATCAGCCCCTGACACTCAGCCCCAAACAACCAGGCGCTGTTTGAGAACGAGTACCTTCCCTAATTTCTGCTCCCTCTTCCCATTTAGGCCCAACCAAAGAAAGCAAGTTTGTTCCCCACAACCAATCATGTGTACCCCCTCTTCCAGTTAGCCCACCACTCAGGACATGACACCTGAAGCCTTCCCCCTTTTTAAAATTACTTTATTTTTTTACCATTTATTTATTTTTAATTTTTTATTAATGTATTACATGTATATATATCTTCCCATTACCACCCCCCATTCACTCCCATGCATGCCCTCACCCCCCAATGTCTTGCATCCATTGATTATGCTTGTATGCATGCATACAAGTCCTTTGGTTGATCTCTTATCTACCCCATCTCTCCCTAATCCTACCACTGTAATTTGACAGTCTGTTTGATGCTTTACTGCCTCTGTTTCTACCTTTTGGTTCATCAGTTTATAATGTTCTTTATTATTCATAAATGAGTGAGATCATGTATTTTTCTTTCATCGACTGGCTTATTTCACTTAGCATAATGCTCTCCAGTTCCATCCAGGTTGCTGCAAATAGTAAAAATTCTTTCCTTTTTTATGGCAGAATAGAATTCCATTGTGTAGATGTACCATAGTTTTCTGATCCACTCATCTGCTAATGGGCACCTAGGCTGTTTCCAGATCTTAGCTATGGTGAATTGTGCTGCTGTGGACATAGGGGTGCATATATCCTTTCTGATTGGTGTTTCTAGTTTCTTAGGATATATTCCTAGGAGTGGGATTATTGGGTCAAATGGGAGTTCCATTTTTAGTTTTTTTTTTTTTTATAATAAATATTTTATTGATTTTCTACAGAGAAGAAGGGAGAGGGATAGAAAGTCAGAAACATCGATGAGAGACATCGATCAGCCGGCTCCTGCACACCCCACATTGGAGATGTACACGCAAGCAAGGTACATGCCCCCAACCAGAATCGAACCCAGGACCTTTCAGTCCGCAAGCTGACGCTTTATCCACTGAGCCAAACCGGTCTTGGCTACTTCCTTATTTAAGTTTATTCCTAGATATCTTAATTTTTTTGGTGTGATGGTAAATGGGATTGCTTTTTTAGTCTCTCTTTCTGAAAGTTCACTATTAGTGTGTAGAAATGCCATAGATTTCTTGGCATTAATTTTGTATCCTGCTACATTGCCGAATTCATTTATTAAGTCTATCAGTTTTAATTCTTACTTGAATGTTTGGTAAAACTCCCCTGTGTAGCTGTCTGGCCCCAGGCTTTTGTTTGCTGGAAGCTTTTTGATGACTGCTTCAATTTCTTCCATAATTATTGGCCTATTGAGATATTTAGATTTTTCCTGATTGAATTTTGGAAGAATATTTTTTTTAGGAATATGTCCATTTACTCCAGATTGTCCAGTTTGTTGGAATAGAGTTGTTCATAGTATTTTTTAACAATCCTTTGTATTTTGGTGGGGTCTATTGTTATTTCACTTCTTTCATTTCTGATTTTGTTTATTTGGGTTCCCTCTCTTTGCTTCTTGGTGAGCCTGGCTAGAGGTTCATCAGTCTTGTTTATCCTTTCAAAGAACCAGCTCTTGGTTTTGTAGATCTTTTGTATTGTTTCTTTCGTCTCTATGTTGTTTATCTCCACTCTGATCTTTACTATTTCCTTCCTTCTGCTTACATTGGGCTTTTCTTGTTGCTCTCTTTCTAGCTCTTTGAGCTAGGTAATTTATTACCATTGCTTCTTGTTTTTTTGTTTGTTTGTTTGTTTGTTTGTTTGTTTGTTTGTTTGTTTTGCAGTAGGCTTGTAGAGCTATGAACTTCCCTCTCAAGACTACTTTCACTCTGTCCCATAGATTTTGGATTATTGTGTTTTCATTGTCATTTGTTACCATGATGTTTTTTTTATTTTATCTTGATCTCTCTGGTTACCCAGTCATTGTTTAATAGCATGCTGTTTAGTCTCCATATGTTTGATTTATTTGGATTGTTTTTATTGTAATTGATTTCCAGTTTTATACTACTGTGATCTGAGAAAATGCTTGATATGATTTCTATCTTCTTGAATTTGAAGAGACTTTGCCTATGACCCAACATATGGTCTTTGAAACTAACCCATGTGCACTTGGGAAGAATGTATATTCTGTGGCTTTGGGGTGAAATATTCTGAAGATGTAAATTAATTCCATCTGGTCTAGTGAGTCACTTAGGATTGATGTTTCTTTGCTGATTTTTTTGTTTAGAGGATTTGTCCAATGGTGATAGTGGGGCATTAAAGTCTCCTACTATGATTGTATGGCTGTCAATCTCTCCCTTGATATTCTCCAGGAGTATGTTTATGTATTTGGGTGCTCCTGTATTGGGTGTGTATATGTTTACCAGAGTTATTTCTTCTTGTTGGATTGTTCCCTTTAGTATTATGAAGTAGCCTTCCTTATCTCTTGTTATGTCCTTCACTTTGAGATCTAATTTGTCAGATATAAGTATTTTTACCCCGGCTTTTTTTTTTTCATTTAAATTTTCCTGAGAAACCGTTTTCCATCCCTTCACCCTCAGTCCATGTGTGTCTTTTTTTCTGAGGTGAGTTTCTTGTAGACAGCAGATATATGGGTTGTGTTTTCTTATCCAATCAGTTACCCTATGTGTTTTGATTGGAGCGTTTAATCCATTTACGTTTAAAGTTATTATTGATAGGTACTTATTTGTTGCCTTTTTTTTCTGTACCCCTGTGTTCCTTCTTTGCTTCCTATTTCTTTTTTTACAGCAGACCCTTTAACGTTTTTTGCATTGCTCGTTTGGTGGTAATAAATTCCCTTAGTCCTTTTTTGTCTGTGAAGCTCCTAATTTCACCTTTAATTTTGATTGATAACCTTGCTAGGTATAGTATTCTTGGATTCAGACCCTTCCTTTGTATGACTTTGTATATTTCATTCCATTCCCTTCTGGCTTGATGAGTTTCTATTGAGAAATCAGTCACTAGTCTGATGGGGTTTCCTTTGTAGGTAACTTTCTGTTTCCCTCCAGCTGCTTTTAAGATTCTTACTTTGTTGTTGGTGTCTGCCAATTTAATTATAATGTGCCTTGGTGTTGGTCTCTTGGGGTTCATTTTGCTTGGGACTCTGTGAGATTCTTGGATTTTTGTGTTTTTTTTTTTTCTTCCCTATATCAGGGAAGTTTTCTATAATTATTTCTTCAAACAGGTTTTCTATTCCTTGCTCAGTTTCCTCTTCTTCTGGAATCCTTATTATGCAGATGTTGTTTTGTTTCGTGTTCTCCCAAAGTTCCCTTTGGCTTTCTCCCTGCTTTTTAATGTTTTTTTTTTCTAAAAGCTGCTCTACTTGGGTATTTTTTCCTACCTTATCTTCTAGTTCACTGATGCGGTCCTCTGCTTCTTCTAATTTATTCTTGATGACTTCTATTGAGCTTTTTACAGCAACAATGTCATTTTTCATTTCTTCTTGGTTCTTCTTCATTTCCTCTTTGTTCTTACTCATATTGTTGAATTTGTCTTCCATTCTTTTCAGCTACCTTATGACCATTTCTCTGAATTCTTTCTCTGGCAGGTTGCCTCCATTTCATTTACTTGCCTCTATTTCATTTTCTTCCTTTCCTGGTGATGCCTGTTTTTCTTTCATATGATGGTTATTTCTTTGTCTCCCCATGCTCTCTCTTCTCTGGGTGTCTGGTTATGTAGTTCTCTCTCTCCTTATCCTAGGCAAAATGTGACCTTCCCTTATGGAGTGTAGAGCTTTTCTCCCTTTTTAAAATTTTATTTTAATTTTTGTTAACCCAAACACAAGGATGTTTTTCCAATTATATTCAGAGACAGTGGAAGGGAGAGGAAGAAGACCAAGAGAAACATCAATGTGAGAGAGATACATCCATTGGTTGCTTCCTGCATGCTCCCCCACTAAAGCTGAGATTGAGCCTGCAATCAAGGTATGTACTGTTGATGGGAATTGAACCAGGGACTCTTCAGTCAGCAGGCTGATGCTCTAACCACTAAGCTGAACTGGCTATTTCCCTGCCCCTTCTCCCCTCCCCCCGCCATAAATCTTTCCCATACCTTTGCCTGCCTTTGAGCTTTTTGCCAAAACACAAGCGATGGTGGCTGACTCCCTTACTATAGCAAACTTTGAATAGCCTTTGCCTTTCCCCATTTGATTTGGCTTTGTTTATTTCCACAAACTGAAGAGAGAGAGAAAAAAAGAAGCAATTTTTAAATGCTTGGCAAAGAAAAAAACAATAATAATCTCCTATGTGACTTAGCTGCCAGTAGCAATTTCACAATTAAAATAATGGAAGCATTAAATATTAATCCATATCCTTGTTTTCATTGGCTGGGTTAAAATATATCAAGTCCATTGTACGGCAGGAGACAGAAGCCATTAAACCCTTGGAAAAAAAACAACAACAAGCCACCACAACAAACCACTGCATTATTGTGATTCAATTTGTCTATAATAAAAGACATACATTTAAGGACAGAGTTTAATGAGTTTTGACAAATGCATTCACCCAGGGGCTCACCCACTACAGTCAAGAGCATTTCGGCACCACAACCAATTCCCTGGTGCCTGTTGCAGTCGGACCCCCTTCTGCACATGCAGCCACAGGCGACCACTGCTTTGCTTTCTGTCACCGTAGATTGGATTTCCTATGAAGGATTTCATATACAGGGAGCGTTGCAGTATCATTATTGTAGCATTTTATATCCGCCCCAGCAATAAATGTGAGCGTCGGTTGCTTCACATTAGCTCTAATCAGTCTGGTGAGGCTAATAACATTTAACCCATCCGGTGAGTGCCCAGAGGTATCTCTTGGTGGTGTGGTTTTGCTTTCTTTTAGGCACATAGAACATGCTTTTGTTTACAAGGTTTATTTCCTCTCACATAGGCTTTCAACCATTTCATGTCCTCAGATGGGAGAGAAAGACAGGGTATACCAGCAGGCAGGATATTTCAGGATGTGAGTTCCAGTGTGGGATGTAAGTTACTATGGTAGGGCTTTAAAGGAAACCTTGTTTTGATAGGAACTCTGGACTTGTGCAAATGAAAGATGAGAAGTAATCAAAGCGTAGGTTCCTCGATAAAGATCCTGGGAAATGTATGAGTCTGCCTCGCTACCGGTCCTGCACCTAGCACTCCAGATATTAACCGTTTTCCTTCCATAATTTCCGTTTCATTAGTCAGGTTTATTGAGATATAATTTGTAAACGGGAAAATTTAACCTTTTAAGGTCTATTACAGTTCACTAAGTTTTGACAGATGAATATAGTCCTATAACTATCACCACAACCAAAATATATAGACTATTTCTGACAGTCCATATGATTTAACTTATTTTTGGAATTTAAATAAGAAAGTAAAGGAACAAAGTTGAAACAGACGTATAGACACCAAGAACAGGCTGATGGTTGCCAGGGCGGGAGGGGGAGATTGGGGGCTGGGTGAAAAAGGTGAAGGAATTAGGAACTACAAACTGGTAGTTACAGAATAGTCACGGTGTTATAAAGGGAATAGAGTCAGCAATATTGTAATAACCACATATGGTGCTAGGTGGGTCCTGGGTATCTTGGGAGGAACACTTTGTAAAGTATATTAAAACAGGAAACTTAATGCTAAAAGAAATGAATGCCCAACCAAAAGCCTCGTTTGTTGCCACCATTGTTTTTAATTCCAGTCTTAAGTAGCCTACTTCTCAGGTTCATATATTAGAGCCTGCGCACAATAAATATGACAGGAAAGGAGGTTTTGTACTGAAGGATTGTGGGAACTATTTCCTTAATAAATAAACTTAATCTGTTTTCAAAAAAACAAAGAGAGTATTTATATAATTCCAATCCCCTCCTTCCACCATTAGCTACTGACAGCCATTGATCTGATTGCCCTTCCCAGAATCCCCCATATAATTGCTTGCTTATATTATGTAGCCTCTTCAGATTGATTTCTTTCACTTAGCAATATGCCTTTGAGATTCATCCCTGTTGTCAGTACCAGTCATTTCTTTCTTTTTATTGCTGAGTAGTATCCCACTGAATGAATATATCATCATTTGTTGACCCACCTATCTGTTGATGGACATTTGAATAACTTCTGTTTTGAGAAGTTAAAATTAAAGCTGCTAAAGTAGTCGCATACGTGTCTTTCTGTGGATATATACTTTCATTTATTTACCTAGGAATGAAATTGCTGGTATGGCTAACTTAAAAGAAACACTATTATCTAAGGGAACTACAGCTTTATATTTTTACCAGTATGGAAGCTTCATTTGTTCCACATCCTCATTAGCACTTAGAACTGTCAGATTTAAAAAATTTTCCCAATTATTGTATCACTGTCCACTTAATTTGCATTTTCCAAATGATTAATGATATCAAGTATCTTTTTTAAGTGCTTATTTTCTAACAATATTTTTTTAGTCTGTTTTAATTTTTTGCCCGTTTTTATGGAATTGTTTTATTTATATTACTAAAGGCCTGGTGCATGAATTTGTGCCTGGGGTTGGGAGGAGGGACCACGGAAGGTTGGCCACCAGCCCCAAAGAGGGAGCCAGCCCTTGGCCCCCCTGGGAAAAGGACTGCATCTGCTGCCACCCACCCCCAGTTCCCCAGCCCAGCCCAGGCCTGAAGGTCCCGTGATTGAGGTTGGGAGAGGAGATGAGGGTCACCAGGCTGGGTGTGGAAGGAACAGATGCTGGACACTGATGCTGCCCTCAGCACCCCACCACTGCATGGCTTCTCCCTCCCCCCTCCTCCTTCCCTTGCTGCACCCCAACCATGGCAGGCGGGTGGCCCTGGGGAAGGGAGAGGATGGGAGACAAACCCTTGTGTCATGGGTTGATTTTCAATAAATCACAGTGAGGGAGGTGCTCTACTACATACAAAACCCTGACCCAGAAGCAGACCTCTATGAATGGTTTAGCACCAGGGGCCGATGGGTGCTGGCTGTCAGGGGGCGGGAAAGGGACTGTGGGAGGTTGGCTGTGGGAGGCACTGACCACCAGGGGGCAGCTCCTGCATTGAGCATCTGCCCCCTGGTGGTCAGTGCACATTATAGCAACTGGTGGATCTGTCGTTCTGGTCTTTAATAGTAACAGTTGCTTAGGCTTTTACATATATAGATTATTACTGAATTCTAAGGGTTTGAATCTACGACCCTTTGGTTCACAGGCTCTATCCATTGAGCCAAACTGGCTAGGGCTCTTTTTTTGTTTTGTTTTTGCACTTGAATTGCAGATTCTTTTTTTGCACTTGGATGTTCAGCAATTTGTTTATGTCTTTCTCCATTGAATTCCCATGGCACCTTCAAAAATAACTTAAAGTGTATTACTTAGTTTCCAAATATTTGAAGATTTTTTTTCTGATAACTTTCTGTTACGAATTTTTAATTTAATTCTGGTTAAAAAACATATTCTGTATTACTTAAATCCTGTTGCATTTTTTGAGATTTGTGTTATGCACTCGGGTATGGCCTACATTGGTCAATGTTTAGTGTGTAGTTGAGAAGACTGATTGACTTTTCATTCTGCTGTAGCTCAGTGCAGTGTTTTATAAATGCCAATTAGGTTGCTTTGGTTGATAGAGTTGTTTAAATTTTCTATATCCTTACTGATTTTATGTCAACTTGTGTAAATAGTTATTGAGAAAGGGGTGTTGAACTTTCCAATTATAATTGTGGTTGCCTATTTGTCCTTGTAGTTCTGTCAGTTATGTTCCATGTATTTGGAAGATCTGTTATTAGTTGTATAAACATTTGTGATTGTTAGTTTCTCTTGGTTAGTTAACCTTTATCATGACATTAAATACCTTTTTATCTTTGGTGTTATTCTTTGCTGTGAAATATATTTTGCCTGACATTAATGTATACAAAATCCAGCTTAACATTTTTCTTATTTATTTATTTGTAGCATTGGCATGATATATCTTGCGGTATTTAGACTATTCACATTTAATGGAATTTTTCTATCCTTTGGAGTTTTCTGAAACATTTTGTGCAGCCCCACTGCAACTGAGTTCCAGCCAACTCAATCTTGCCAAACTTCAACCTCTGTGTCCTCCAATACAGTAAGACAGCCAGACTCTACATGGGATCTTTCTCTCTGTGTTAGATGGTCCACAGAAACATCCAAACAGATAGCCAGGGTGAATTCACCTTATTGGTTTCCATTCTCTTAGAGTTCATAGTCTTGAGTTCCCTGTTGTCTAATATCCCCAAACTACTTCCTGGTATATTTTGTCTAGTTTTCTCGTTTATGATTAGAAGGTAAAGTCTAGTCCTAGTTATTTAATCATGGCTGCAGTGGAGATCTTCCTCAAAATCTTTTTAAATAAAAATCAGCCCTAATTGGTTTTGCTCAGTGGGTAGAGCGTCGGCCAGCGGACTGAAGGGTCCCGGGTTCGATTCTGGTCAAGGGCATGTACCTTGGTTGCGGGCACATCCCCAGTTGGGGGTGTGCAGGAGGCAGCTGATCGATGTTTCTCTCTCATCGATGTTTCTAGCTCTCTTTCCTTCTCACTTCCTCTCTGTAAAAAATCAATATATTAAAAAAATAAATAAATAAAAATCAATAAATAAGGAAGTCTTGACATATATGCTGTCAAATGCTTCTTATAAATCGGTATAACCTGATATAAATTTAATATAGAACAATGAAATATGGTACTATAATACCTACTTCACTATCACTCCCTCAGTTACGATATGCCCAAGCCAGCTGAGTATTAAATGCAGAGCTAAAGTCCAAATCTTCTGGTTGCAGGTCCTGGGTAGGTTTTTTCACCATAAAAAGACTTTGCTGAAGCCCCTCTCGTATTCAGCGGTCAACTTGTTTCTCAACAAAGCTTGCCTTCAAAGCTCATGGTCAATGCATTTTGTTTTTATTTATTTATTTATTTATTTATTTATTTAAATATGTTTTATTGATTTTTTTACAGAGAGGAAGGGAGAGACTTAGAGAGTTAGAAACATTGATCAGCTGCCTCCTGCACACCCCCTACTGGGGATGTGCTCACAACCCAGGTACATGCCCTTGACCGGAATCGAACCTGGGACCTGGGACCTTTCAATCTGCAGACCGACACTCTATCCACTGAGCCAAACCGGTCAGGGCGCATTTTGTTTTCAACCCAGAGACTTTCAACCTCCCCAGAAGACACAGAGCTGTACTCCTGTTATCGACCTGTTAGGAGAATCCCCTTGAAAACAGAATTTACGGTATAAATATTGGTTGTTTGTGCTTCTGTCCTGAAAGCTTTTTGTAACTCCCTTTGTCCATGAATCTAAAGTGTTACTCTTGAGTCAGTTAATGTGCCCATATCCACACAAAACTAGATTTCTCCAGAGAACATGCTCATTGATGACCTCAGTTCCCAATTTCAGACTTTCTTGGCCCTCTTCTTATCACTTTCATCCACTTCCAAAAGCCTTGCACTTGGTGGGCACGGCGGAGTTAATAATTTTAATAAGTGAACTAAAAAATTACAAAATAATCTGGCCTGCAGATGTGGGTGTGTCTGGTCTGTAGAGTGCTTTTATAAAATGTGAGTTCGCTGCAAAATTTAAAAGCCAGGAAATTTCACAGAAAAAAAAAATCAAGATTTTTCACATGACTTTTTTGCACCATCTTGAAAATCTTGCAACAGTAGGCCCTGAGCCCTCATGACAACAACTGGCTAGAACTGAGACTTGGCCGGCCTGTTTTCACAGCCATGCCCTCCCTGGACTGTCACAAATGTCATCACTCTTCATTGTCTTACCCTGGTGTCACTTCATTCATTTACGCTACCTGCCTAAGCTTATGATTTTGACCACAGACTCACAAACTTAGTAGAGACTAAAACATCTGCGCACAACCATGGTGCCACGTGTTGGCGAAGAGCAGGGAGGGAGGGCTTTTGCTTGGAAAAGTAGCTTTGTTCATCTATATGGTGGGTTGTAAGTTCAACGTTTATAAATAGAGAAGCACTTATATGTATTATGTATGAATATGTAGCCGCATATTACTTTTAAAAATATATTTTATTGATTTTTTTTTACATAGAGGAAGGGAGAGAGATAGAGAGTTAGAAACATTGGTGAGAGAGAAACATCGATCAGCTGCCTTCTGCCCAGCCCCCCACTGGGGATGTGCCCGCAACCAAAGTATGTGCCCTATACTGGAATCGAACCTGGGACCCTTCAGTCTGCAGGCTGACGCTCTATCCTCTGAGCCAAACAGGTTTTAGCTAGATGCATATTGCTTTTCATGTATCCCACACTTATGTACCTGCAATGGACATGAATTCACCTCCTGACCTTGACAGATCCTTCAGGAGGTTCGGGCATGGGTGTATGTGTGTGCATGTGCAGAGGTACGGTGGCATGTAGGAAGTGGAAGGAAGTTAGCAGTCGGCTCCTCTAGAGGATTCTTCTTGGAGATCTAGCATGGCAGGCGTTTGTTCATCCGTCTTTTTGGGAGTGGTCCCACCTTCTCTGCGTTGCTGTTGGACATGACCTCTCGTCACGTAGCTCAAAGAGCTAAACAAGCAACACTGGCATCGAACGCCCTTGCGAACAGTTCTATTTCTGCCATCACTGTTTTCTCTGGACCAAGCTCCCAAGTTTCTATGCTCTTTGGTTTTCTCATCGCAGAAACAAGATAATAACAACCTTGCGACTTAGCCAGGTAATTGTGTGTGAGCATCTATGGCAGATTAGAAACAGAGATGGTGAAAGGCATAGCTTATGTTTATGGTTGATTTACATAGTGCTTCAGGCTGGGAGGCTGAAATAGCCCATTAATGTTGAGAACTTATTTTTAAAATTGAGCAGAAGTGAGTACATTTGAAAAACAGTTCCCTCACCGAGTTGCAATAACAAAAAATGCCATTTGATCCAGGATATACACAGCTCTGTTATTCTAACATCTCTCGGTGCTGGGCAGACCTCCCGGGTGGACTGTGGCTGGTCCTCAGATCTAAGGAATAACGGCAGTAAACAAAGCTTTGCCCTGAACACACGCTCTCTTCCTCGGGGTTATCAGCAATCACTGTGGCTTCGGTATTACATTTTTATTTTTATTTATTTTTATTGACTTTTTTACAGAGAGGGAGAGAGATAGAGAGTTAGCAACATCGATGAGAGAAAGATCGATCAGCTGCCTCCTGCACACCCCCCACTGGAGATGTGCCCGCAACCAAGTACATGCCCCTGACAGGAATCGAACCTGGTACCTTTCAGTCCGCAGGCTGACCCTCTATCCACTGAGCCAAATCGGTTTCGGCAGTATTACATTTTTACAGGAGATTCTGTTTATGATCTCTCACTGAGATTCCTTTATCACCTCACAATCCAATTCATCTCCTTTCCTAAACAGAGGCCCTTCTGAATTCTTCTCTCTGTCAATGGCATGGATATCGTCTCAATTCAATGGAACTAGATTTATTCAGTGATTACCATGGGCATCATTGCTGGGTTTGGAATAACCTGTGACCCAGTCTTCGTCTTTTCCTGTGTAGTCTTTTTTAAAAAAATATATTTTTATTGATTTCAGAAAGAAAGGTAGAGGGAAAGAGAGAGATGGAAACATCAATAATGAGAGAGGCCAAAACCGGTTTGGCTCAGTGGATAGAGCGTCAGCCTGTGGACTGAAAGGTCCCAGGTTCGATTATGGTCAAGGGCATGTATCTTGGTTGTGGGTATATCCCCAATAGGGAGTGTGCAGGAGGCACCTGATCGATGTTTCTCTCTCATTGATGTTTCTAACTCTCTATCCCTCTCCCTTTCTTTCTGTAAAAAATCAATAAAATATATTAAAAAATAATTTAAACTAATAATGAGAGAGATCATTGATTGGCTGCCTCTTGCAGGCCCCACACTGGGGATTGGGTCCACAACCAGGCATTTGCCTTGATCAGACCAGAAATCAAACCATGACCTCCTGGTTCGCAGGTCCATGCACAGCCACGGAGCCATGTGGGCTGGGCTGCCCTGTGTAGTCTTGATAGACCCTCTTTAACATCCTTCCAATATCTCCTTTCTTTCCCATTTCATTTCTACCAAGGTAGTCTCAGGCCTGCTTAGAACTTGGTGATCGTTGAAAAATTTAGTGACATACTCTTCATATTCACCAAGTACTTTATTTATAGAAAGCCCTAGATATGAAGCATTCACAATCTCTGGATGACAATGTCTGCAGTTGACAGCACTCTAAGCACTTAGAAAATTAAAATATTTTCTGCTTTCTACATCCCACAGGTAAATTCCTTTTCCTCTCTCCAGGGCTGCAGGTAAAGGTGCGCACCATATTTAGATCCCCGTCCACAAATGTAATCAGAGGCTGATAGGCCTTGGACTGTTCTTTTAGTCACAACGAAAGATGCAGCAGGAGCCACCGACCGGTGGACACCCCCGCGAAGCACAGCAGCGGGCTGGAGCTATGTTAGTTTGGGAGACATCATCTTCAAGCAGGAATACCACAGACCAGCTCCCCTTTCTCCCCGCAGTTCAGGTGAGAATACAGATTGTTAACCCAGAATCCAGGCATGGTCTTCAGGGTCCAATAACTCCTAGCGGCACCTTGGAGACATGCCGGGGACACGTGGCTATGATGGGCTGGAGCCTCAGTCAGGTTTTTTTAAAATATATATATATATTTTATTGATTTTTTTACAGAGAGGAAGGAAGAGGGATAGATAGTTAGAAACATTGATGAGAGAGAGACATCGATCAGCCGCCTTCTGTACGCCCCACACTGGGGATGTGCCCGCAACCAAGATACATGCCCTTGACCGGAATCGAACCTGGGACCTTTCAGTCCACAGGCCGACGCCCTATCCACTGAGCCAAACCGGTTTTGGCCTCAGCTAGGTTTTGACAAGAACTCAACTTCCTTTTCAACCCACACAACCCTCTTGGGCCAGTTACGTCCTTCAATAAACTGAAGAGAAGACACGCTGTAATCTACATTTAAAGCAAAAATTGGGACCCAGTGTAATAAGTTCAGAATGTACTTTCCAAGGCAACGGGACAGGATGTTTGACATGAGGCCCATTCTATAAAAATCCCAGCTATTTGGGGGAAAAAAAATTATCTTATCTCCCACATTCATGGTCTTTCTAATATGCAAATACCACCAGCCCACGAGAGAGGAAACCGGGACAACGTTGGCCGTAACAGCTGACAATGGGATTGATTGCCCCCAAACAGGGGCAGGGACCCTCCGCCCACACCAGTACCATGTCGTTTTTCCACGAAGCGGGCCCGCAGCGATGAAGTATGTGTGCTGGAGAGCGCGTCCAGGGGTTTGAGCAATCCGTCTGGCAGAGCATTTGACACTACGGGACTGTGGTTGCGGGCCCGTGCCAGCACCGGGCTTACTTAATTGCATTAGTCATCAGGCAGCAGTGCCACTAATCTCGCATCTTACCGAGCGCCGTCTGGCCTGTGCGCTTCCAAGAGCAAACAAACAAAAGCTGAAGGACTGCAAACCTCGCCCACGTTTGAGTCTGAGGTCTGGGGGGGCCTGATCCCAGGTTCCAGCGGGCCTGGGGGGAGACTGGAAGGATCACCCCTTGCAAAAGAGGGATAATGCTGAGGCCACAATGACAAGAGTGGAAGGTTTCCTGAAGGCCTTGTCCACCAAAGGAACCACTGTCCAATCACCTGGTAAAGGTCTCCAGATTCTTAGTCTTAAAGGTGATTTTTTTTTTTTTTTTTTTTTTGTATATTTGAGCGATATCTCCAAGATGTCCCAGCTTAAGTGCAAAGACATTACCTGGAATTAGTTACCTGCTAATCCCTTAGTTTTTTGCTTATATCTGTAAGAACTAGTTAGCTTCTTCAGGAAGCTGAAGTCAAATGGGTTGGTTGTTTTGGGGGTTCAAAAATGCGAAGGCTGTGACCATGAGATGCTGCTGGCTGGGAGTAACAGGATGACAATTGTCCTGGGGAGAAGATGGAAGAGAGGAAACTTCCAGTTCATGACTTAGCCCACATCTGACATTCATTCGTTCACACACCTGATATCATTGGATACCATTAGAACATCGATGTCCAACCTTTTTCATCTCATGGCACACAGGAACTAATGATTAAAATTTTGTAGCACACCAAAAAAAATCTTTTTTTCTGATCTGACAAAAAAATAGGTATAATTTTGGTTCAGTCACACCGGATGGCCATTGTTGTGTTGACTGTTGTCATTTTTTTTTTTTTTTTAGTTTGACAAGGAAAAAGAGGTCAGGTCCCTTGACTAAATCGGCAGGTATTGCATGTTTTAATTTTTTTTTTTGCAGCACACCAATGTGCCTCTTGAGGACTAGAGCGTAGCCATTGTTTTATGAAGCCTTTTAGCTTTGCCAATGGACACGTTAGAAAGTTACTCAAAACTCCTTCCCGACTCTAGAAAAGTTCATCCAAGAAAAAGAAGTTAAAAGGCCAGGCACAGGCGGAAGACAAAAGAACATTTTGTTTCCAAAAAACCAACTTCCTTCTTTCTTCTGAAAATCTCCCTTTCTGCAACATGTCCTGTTGTGGGAGAATTGGGGTTCTATCTTAGCACCCGTGGGGAGCCCTCCCTGCATTCCTTTGTGATATCTCTGGGATAAAACACTCCCCGGACAACTGAACTCCTGGCTGCTTGTGAAAGGAGAACTAAGACAATATTTAGTGATGACTGGGCAAAGTTCATGATGGAGACTCAAGGGTTTGGGGAGCCTCCCAATGGGTGAATGATTGGATAATTAGTTAAACCTGTCTAGTGGGGCTCAGAGAGACAAATGTGAGATAGGGGGCAGGGACACACAGCAATAAGCTACAAACCAATGATTCTCTAGAAATATCCTGCCTGTCCACTGTTGATTTGAGGTCTCCAATTTAAGATACACAGCTTCAATATCATCTAAGATTTCCGTTCGCTTTAATGAACACATGAGTTAAAACATCAACTTTTACGAATTTAATCTTGATGATATAAAATAAATAGGACCATTCTCCTGCCCCTTTAAACCATCCTGTTTCTGCTTTATAATAAAAGTGGCTTTCCTATCAAGGAAAAATATGACTGAATAAGATTAAAACTATAACTTAATGCCTATGCGGTTTTTCAAAAGCAGAAATCAAGGCAAACTTCGACAGGAAGAAAAGGAATGATTTCTCCACAAAAGCAAACTTTTAGATGCTCTTATTACATTAAAAGAGAGAAAAGCCGAGACCAGTTTGGCTCAGTGGATAGAGCGTCGGCTTGCGGAATGAAGGGTCCCAGGTTCGATTCCGGTTGGGGGCATGTGCCTTGCTTGTGGGCACATCTCCACTGTGGGGCGTGCGGGAGGCGGCTGATCGATGTCTCTTCTCTCATCGACGTTTCTGACTGTCTCTCTCCCTTCCTCTTTGTGAAAAATCAATAAAATATAAAAAAAAATAAAGAGAGAGAGAGAGAGAGAAAGACGTTTTCCATCCAGTCTCCTCTAAGAGCATTCTTTCGGCTGCTCTGACATACTCATCTGTCACATCCAGGTTGGCCCACCTTAGCTCACTCTGCTGAGCACACAGAGAGCAGATTGACTGCAGCTGGTACCAGAGAGTTACTGGCTTACCCAGTCAGAGTTTTTAAAAATCTCCAGCCTAGAACTCCCAACATTTTTCCTCAAAATGATCCCATAGAGCAGCCCCTACGCCTGCACAAGAAGATCTTCGAAGAGAACATGACTTGGCACACTACAGAGTCATATAAGTATTTCTTTTGCAACCCATCCTTTACCTTGGCAGGCATGCCTCCTCAAGTTCAGCTCGGGACTTGAATGACCGAAAGATGGAGATGAAATAGATTTGGCTTCATTGGCTTGGAGTGGATTCTTGGCTGCAAACCCAGGGCAGTGACTGGAGCGGTCAGATTTCCAAAATACAAAAGGGAAAGGGAGAAAAGGAAATGGTGTGTGTGTGTGTGTGTGTGTGTGTGTGTGTGTGTGTGTGTGTGGTGTCAGAGGTGTGTGTGAGAGGGAATGGAGCCTGCAACAAACAGACCGGAAACCAAGCCAAGCCTTGCCTCCCACATTGACTGTCCCTCTTTCCTCCCCGTGCTGGGTGGTTCTTGTTCACCTCTCTGGGTTCACTATCTACCCTCCCCTAACACCATCTTGCCCTGAGAGGTAACCTTTTGTGGATATCATCAGTGGCTTTCCAGGCCTTTCGGAACTCCCGGTGGGTTTGGCCAATGGAAGGTACTGATGGAGGTTCTAAAGCTAGAAGAGAGCGAAGTTGTTGCTATTGGCTGGCTGCCCTGCTATGAAGGTCAAGTTCCTGCCCCGTGGCTTCTCTATGCCACCCTCTCTGGGTTCTGACAAAGCCACTCCCATTCCATGCTTCAGATGGTAATGGGGATGATGAATCTTCGCTCTCGCAAGTTCTGGGGTCCTATAGTATCCTCTGATGGTTCCCCGAAATGCTGCTCACACCCCTGTAAAGATTCCATTGACTAAATTTCCCCTAAATCAATTTATCTGAGTTTTCATTTGTTTCCTATCAACACTTTAACAGATATATGTTCTAAATATGAGAGTTTTTGCAAAGAAAGTCGTGGAGATTGAGCTTAGGAAAGGCAGGTTAAAATCATAGTATGAGAGCTACTGGTGGCAATGGAACAGGCCCATTCTTTTGTCTCTCATCATAAATAAATAGAAAAAAAAATGGTGAATTAGGAGTCAGGAGACTTATCTAGCCTGGGATTCAACCCACATTGGGTATGCGGTCTTGGTCAACGCGTTAAACGTTTGTAGGATTCTCTTTCCTCACTTATATAATGCAAATAATCTGCTCAATATTCTCACAGCACTGATAGGAGAATCAAATAGTATAATGCCTTGGAAAAAGGCTTCTCTTTATTTATCTGTTTGTGAAAATATTGTAGGTTTTTCCAGACCTAGTAATAATATCAACTCCTCTGAAGGTTTCTCTGAACTTTCCAGGAAGACTTGATTCTCTTTTCTTTGTTTCCACACGGCAATTGATGTTAAACCTCTATTAAAGCCTCTATCCTATCATTGCCAATGGCTGTGTATAAGTTTATTTCTTTAATTAGATAATAAGCTCTTTAGAGGTTGAATTTGAAGCATAATGATGGTGCTTATGTGCTTGACACATAAAGATCTCAACACATGTTTGTGGGATGAATGCATGTGCTCCTCTCTTTTTTCTCATCTCTTCGTCATGTTTGTGTGTTACCATTCATCTCACCACCCACTATGCCTGTCCTGCTCATTACTTCTAGGAGTATCCCCAAGTAGCACATGACATCATACTAATTGCCCAGGAATACGCTCCAAAGGCAGCCAGGGCAGAGAGCTAGCCATGTATGACTTGGTTTGGACAAATTAACTCTCCCAGTCCATTTTTCCCCCTCAAAATTGAACTGTTTTGTATAGATTTCTGTCCAAGAGAGCTTTGAAGCAGGAAGGTACTAGAAATCTGGTCTGAGTGTGGGCATTTTTGAGACTGTGTGAAAGCTGAAGAAGTAACCCGGATGAGGGAAGAGAATGAAAGAGGCAGACAGAAGCAAGTGAGATGAGATGGGCCATTCCAACACTGACAAATGGCAATTCTATTTTGGGGGTCTTTTCAGACCCTAGAAGGCAGGGTTATATTTTGTTTAACGACCTCAGGTTCTGTGACACTTCTCAGTGCCCTTCTTTCTCTGTCACCTCTGTAGTTGGCTAGCTCCATGGGTTCCATTTCTCGGCCATCTAGAGAGTTTTGATGGGAAGAGAAAACCACTCCTAGTTTTCTCTCCTGGTCTAGCAGGGCTGCTGAGATAGTGGGTTAAGCCTGGTGTTAGCCCGATTCTGCTCCTGGGACCACTTTGCACTTGTCACATGTGGCTTATGCCCTGTCTCCTTTCTTATATCCATGGGCTTTCCTCTTGTTCCCAAGGTTTTCCGGCTGGAATTGAATCTTCTTTCTTGCATACCTGCTGAGCACATGGCTGTCCCTTTCCTTTGCCATTGAGTGTCACAATCTTATTTTATTTTATTATTTTATTTTATTATTTTATTTATTTATTTATTTTATTATTTTATTTTATTTATTTATTTTATTATTTTATTTTATTTATTTTATTATTTTATTTTATTTTATTTTATTGTGTTACATGTATACATATCTCCCCATTGCCCCACAATCTTATTCTTAACCATTTTATTTCAATAGCTCGTTGTTCTTTTTCTCTACTTCACGGGTTCTCACAAGTCACACAATTCCTGATAGTGTACAGGTCTCCAGCCCAAAAACAAACAAACAAAAACCAACAACAAGCAAACAAATAAAGAAAAACAGAGTATAAAAAAAAACAACAACAACAAGCAAAGAAAGAAGCATTTAGGCAAACAGTTGCCATAGGCGAAGCTTAGGCTGGGGGACCCTCTGGTCTGAACCTTGTCTCCCACATGTGAGTTAGGGTCTGTCCTTGGGCTCTCTGTTGTTGACAGTGATCCTAGTGTGCTGGGCCCACCTGCATCAGAACAATTAAGATTGATTTGCTTCTGGCATCTGGTGAAGAAAACCTTGAATCCCTCCTCTAGGGAAGCTGTGAGCTACCTGAATTCCCCTAACGGTTAGAACCAACCAACTCTTTCCCAAAACCCAGGATGGGCAAGTTGCCGGAGGGAGATACTGAGGTATAGCCCTGAGAACTGGCCACACAGCGCCAAACATAACATCAATTTCCGTCGCAATCGTTTGAGAAGCACTGAAACAGGGAGGGGAAGAAGGAACCCAAAAGAGGAAGAGCGAAAACGTGGCTCTTGGGAAAACGGCTGAGGGTGTGCTGTGTTCTCACTACGAAATGTACTGACATTTAGTAACTACTTCCTTATGCATAGTTTCTGTGGGAAAGTCACTTCCTGTGAGTTACAGCTCAGGGGCTTGCTTGCATTTTGCTCTTGGGAACTTTTATGCTAATGGTTTCATTAAATAATTATCCATAATAACAGATCCATTTAATACTTGATTCATTTTGAAAGAAATAAAGTTATGTCCAGTTATAGAGTCCACTAACTGCCTTTATAAATATTGTTAAGTTGAAAACTGATAGAGGAGTGGAATTTTAAATTTGATTTTGTTTTCGTTTTTGCTTCATAATGACTTTCACAATAAACTGATGGTGCAGGAGACGTATAGACAGCATGACCAACAACTCAGCTTTACTTCCAAGGATCGTAAGGGCTGGGAGTAGGTAATGCAATGGCACTGAGAGGGAAAAACCGAAGGAAAAAAATCTAAATTCTTTGGCCAGATGTTTCTCTTGACCAGATCCTTTTCACCGTCCTTCTCCCACGTCTGTCCTCAGGGATTCATTGCGGGCAGCTGCATTCCCTTTCAACACGTGAGCAAGCCAATAAGTACCCTTCAAACCTCGGGGTGACAGGTATCACCTCCATTTACAAAAGCAGGTTTGTCCCTGGCTTTCAAGTGAGAAGCCAAACCTTGAAGTTTATTAAAAACTTTATTGAAAAAGCAGCGGGTAATAAAAGAAGTTCAATGTCACACCCGCACACACAAAAGAATGTGGGCATCTGAAAAAGAGGTAATGATAAACACATTTAAGCCATTAGTCCCTGGTGAGCTGGAAATCAAGTCCTGAAATCTCAGACTTTGGGGTGATCATGTGAGCCCCAGCCAGAACGGCATGGGGTCCCATCCCAGCAACCTCATAAATACATCACAAATTCAGAACTGACCTAAGGCTATTAGTTAACATATGTAAAACTCACATTTTAAAAATCTGGAATAAAGAAGGAGAGCACTGGATACTCTCTCGGGTTATTATGGAAATTAAAATACGTGTTTTGTATAAGCTCCACAGTTTGCTGTTAGAAGTATTCTCACCTATATGATATATTCCAGTTCATGTGAAGTACATGCAGCTTCCTAAAGTTAGGAAATCTAGATAGTGGTGTCTTAATCCTTGTGGGCTGCTCTACCAGAGTGCCACAGTGTGGCTTAGAGCCACAGAAATTTATTCCTCGCGTTTCTGGGGCTGAGAAGTCCAGCATCAAGGCACCAAGAATTAGAAACCTGGCGAGCCCAGCTGCCCGTGTTTTTATGAGTTTCCTGCGTTAGAAGGGATGACCCCTCTTTTACGAGGGCCATAATCTCCACGAGGGTTCCACCCTCATGACCTCAGTTAAGCCTGATTACCTCCCAAAGGCTCCACCTCCAAACGTCATCACAATGGGATTTGGTCTCAACCTGGGATGTTAGGAAGACACAAGCATTCTGTCTATAACAAATGGCCTCTCCTACGTATATGAATGGCTCATCTCCTTTCTCTCCTGGAGGCCAGACCCAGGCAGCCAAGTCAAAATCCTCCCAGTGCCTGGGCCATTGGCTTGGAAAAGGATGATTTGATTCACCTCCTGGGTACCAGGCAAGTTTTGTGCTTTCTGCTTCCAGCCTTTTCTCTGTCTTCTGTCTCTCTGCAGTTCCTTTTATCCCGTTCCAGCCCAGCTCCTTTATTTTTGTCTCGTCCCCTTCTACCTAATCTAATAATTACCCTACAGCTTCCACTCATGGCTTGTAAGCATAAGAATAATTCTAAGACACTCCTGTTTTTGAATAAAACTAAGTATTGGTGAATTAAAACCAATGTCACCAACTTATACATTTTTAAAAGGCCAAACTAATCCCTTTTGGATTATCGCAAAAGTCTCCATCTCTCCCTGCCACTGCCCCCCTCCCCGCCACTAATTAACTTTTTTACCTCAAGTATTAATATGCAAGATAAAATAAAACATTTAAAACCTGATTTGTGACAACTAATGTACTAGAGCTGTGGTCTGCACACTGTGGCTCGAGAGCCACATGCAGCTCTTTGCCCCCTTGAGTGTGGCTCTTCCACAAAATACCACGGCCTGGGCGAGTCTATTTTGAAGAAGTGGCGTTAGAAGCAGTTTAAGTTGAAAAAATTTGGCTCTCAAAAGAAATTTCAGTCGTTGTCCTGTTGATATTTGGCTCTGTTGACGAAGGAGTTTGCCGACCACTGGTAATAATGAAAGAGAGGAACATAAATATGTCACTATAGTCACGGAGCCTGGCCCCCTTAAGGATCTCATAGTCTTGTGGGAAAGACAGACAGTGAACATTCAGAAAGTCAAGTTCTCTAGTAGAAGTTACCACGGGAAAGTAGTGAGAGGCTAGTGAATGCCAGGTGCAGTGGGTCACTACTTTCCCTTTTAAGGAAAGTATTCTTCAAAGTCTCCTTTGGGATTGGTTAGAGTTAACATGGTGAAATGTACATTGAATTAGGATTTAGGATGATTTTATTAAAAAAATTTTTTTTTAAAGCCCACTCGATGTGGTTCAGTGGTTGAGCATCAACCTATGAACTACGAGGCCACAGGTTTGATCCTGTCAGGGTACAGGCCTGGGTTGTATCATTCCCAGTAGGGGGATATGCAAGACTCCGCCAATCCTATAATCCCTTCCTCTCTCTTCCTCTCTCTACAAATCAATAAAAACATATTTTAAAAAGTTTAATGGGGCCCATATGGCATATCATTTGTGTTCTGGCAAGCACTAAGACCTGCTTTCTCTTACCAGAGGAAATGGCACACGTTTTACCAAACACCCAGGTGGGTGTAGCGGGCAGCAACTGCTTAAGGGCAAATACCCTCCGATTTATTCTGAGGCAAAACAGAAATCCCAACTCAAGGGCAAGGGCAAAGAACGGGCTTCAACTTCGTTTTGCCAATCGCCATAGCTGGCTTTTACTGGCTCCGTCACCATTGTGAGTGCTCTCATCCTAAGTAAAGCCAATTATTTTTGAATGCCAGTTTATGAAGAGTTTTCACATAGACCGTCAAATTGAAGCTTCAAAAAGTCCTGTGAAATTGGGTATCATTTCCCAATTATGTCAGAGAATCACGGTCGTAACTAAAGTTTCCATTCAGACTCAAGTACCCTGACTCCAAATTTAGCGTTTGGAGTTCAGTTAGGCTGTCCATGTCCCTGCGAAATAGCGGTATATTCATGCTTTAGGTGAATTTGAAATTTCTCTGGGGATAAACAACATTAGATGCCCCACAGTAAGAGTTAATTGGTGCCATAGCTTTCTGCTGAAACGAAGGTTTGCTTTGCAACAGAAACTGCTAACAATTTTGTAAATCAAGTTAATGGAGCCATTTGGATAATGTTAGAAAGTATTTACCTAAACATGCTCTAAAACTTCACTTCCAGGAATCCAAGTGTTTAAATAACTGCAGCGTGGTAAATACACAAGTGTAATTTTGCTAAAGAGTTTATTTTGGCCAGATGCCATAAGATTGGTTAATTTGCTTATATATATATATTTTTAAAAAAAGATGTAGTCCTTGGGGAGAACATACTTAATGATGACATTTGAAAAACCTTCTTAAACATTAACGTTAAATCTTTAAAATATTTAGAGCGAAAAATTAGAGGCTTGTAACAGGAAACCTGATAAGTTTATCTGTCTTAAGCTCAAAATAATTAGCATGTAATTCCTATAATCCATCTAGCTCTGAAATAAAATAACTAGTATGAAATAAGTGCAGGAAATTTGATAAATAGAAGATTCCCCTTTAGGGACAAAAATATTTATTTTGACCAAATCTTTATTGCACTAATGGTCCTATTAACGATAATGTCCATCTTTTAAAAATTATAAGGTTCTGATGTTTCTTCCTTGATGGCACATTTGTGAAATAAGGCAATAAAAAAACCATGGTGCCCTCTTAAGGGTTTTTCATTTTTAAAAACATGCCTGCAATTTTTGTGTCACTCAGTGGTGGTTAAAAATAGTGTAGTGCTCTGGCAACCGCCTGGGGTTATTGTAATAATTGAGTGAAGATAAAACAATGCACTTGAAAGCTTCTGTTACACAGTAGACCCTCAATAATTATTAAATCTTTCATGCGCTGGAAGTTTATGGGGAAAACTATTTATTTAAAAATTTTACTTTCAAAAATTTTAAAATTTAGTTGGCCCCAAACTGTCAACAAACAAATATTGTGCGCTTGTGCGTTTGAAGAGATTTTGGAGCGCTGTTTTCCCGGGGTAATGCAGCGTCTGTGTCAAAGATTGACTGCAAGCATTGTTTATTTTGTCTTCATTAGCAAGAGCTGATGAGACCCAATTGGTTTAGCCTCCGCAAAGAAAAGAGGAGTAAACTTTGATTAACTTGCAAGGCTCCAGTTTCAGGGAGTTAATAATCTGGAGGCAAAGGCACCACATGAATCAACTGTCTCTAAATTCACCTGAAGGCCACCTGGATGCCCAGGTGTACCAGTTTCACATGCGAAAATGTCAGATAATGCTTAGCCCAGGTTCTCTGTCCCCTCTTTTCCTTTCAGGTAGAGAAAGCAAGTCTATATTTAAATGAAAACAACGACAACTGATGACTAGTTTACTTGTTTTAATGTCTTTACCCAAGACTATATTAGTTTTTAAGAAGTCTATTTGAAATACAATTAAGCATCCACAAATATGTATTGAGAAGATAAATCATTTCTAAGGAACAATAAATATTCACTGAATAATCATGTACAATAATGTCCAATGGCAATAATCGAACAATTAAACAATACAGTCCAATAACTTGTGACCTTGATTAAAATCCATCTCCTGCATCTTTCAAGCTATAGCACATCATGACTATAGGGTTTCTATGGAATTTTTCATTTAAAAAATATTAACAAGGTATTAGGGAAACAAAAACATTTATTCCTCTCGTTTCAATTCTGTTACAACTAGATGTTAAACTTAAATATCTGTTACAATAAACCCATCCATCTATCCACTTATAATTGTACTACACACAATGGGAAGGTTGCCAAAAAAAAAAAAGCATAAGAAATTTGGAGATACGACATGAAAAATTAGAGGTCAACATTTAAGGAAGAAAACACTTTCCCTCTATCCTCTTAAGTGAGCTTTATGGGCTGGGGACTGTGAATTAAACAGACAAAAGACAGTTTGGGGAAGGTAAGTTGTGGGAAGGTAAAAGTTCTGGCAGAGACACTGAAAGATGAGGGTTATTTGTCAGGTATGTCACACAAACACAAACCAGTTCTCTCTTTTCCTAGTGACAAGCATCACCTCCTCTTCCTGGAATAGGAGAAGGGAGGGAAATACCTTCACAAAGGGAATTTTATGCATTATTTTTAGGTAGAAAGAAGGAGAACAGAGGTCCTTCTGCCTGGTGTTTCTCAGTTTCCTTTACCTCAAAACAATCCCTCTGCCAAAGTGGCATATCTGGGGGTGGAACATTCTAATTCCCTTCAGTAGCATAGTGCAAATAATATAATAATAATAATAATAATAATAATAATAATAATAATAATGCAAAGTAAATA
Source organism: Lasiurus borealis (assembly GCA_004026805.1). Taxonomy (NCBI): domain Eukaryota; kingdom Metazoa; phylum Chordata; class Mammalia; order Chiroptera; family Vespertilionidae; genus Lasiurus; species Lasiurus borealis. Next base: position 29,425 of record PVJN01011289.1, read on the forward strand.
TAGATCCCAGCCTGTCTCCTTACCCTCTCCAATCCTTACTACTAACGTGTAGTTACAGATATGAAGTTCTCTGACACTTAGCCATCTTGCCTAAGATAGAGATGATGATTCTGATGGCACCTACAGGTTGAAATAAGGACTAAAGAAAAACTGTATGTAAGACCTTTGTAAAGTTAAGAACTTTACACATGTTAACTGTTACCTATTAAGTACACTGTACGGTGTAGACACCCTGCTAGTTTTTCTCAATTTAAACAACAACAATGACAACAAAAAGATTCCGATACAGAGACGGGTGGGTGCAAGAGAAACTAGCGTCTACCCTCTCGAGAATATTGTGTGTTTTTTTTTTCATATTCTTACACCAGTATTAACAGTTTTTTCTTTTATTTCAAATTATACTGTGCCATTCTCTTTAAATTGCATGTAAGATTCTTATGTTCTTCTCTCCCCACTAACTCTTACCTTAGTTGGAATCTTTGCTTAAAATGCACTAAGTATTTCTCCAGAAAAGTATTAGTGATGGCTCAAGTTTTAGGGACAGGTCTTCTAGAGCAGCGGTTCTCAACCTTCCTAGTGCGGAGACCCTTTAATGCAGTTCCCCATGTTGTGGTGACCCCCATCCATAAAATTATTTTTGCTACTTCCTAACAGTAATTTTGCTACTGTTGTGAATCATAATGTAAATATCTGTATTTTCTTTCTTTCTTTTTAAAAAAATATATTTTATTGATTTTTTTACAGAGAGGAAGGGAGAGAGATAGAAAGTCAGAAACATCAATGAGAGAGAGACATGGATCAGCCGCCTCCTGCGCGCCCCACAGTGGAGATGTGCCCGCAAGCAAGGTACATGCTCCCAGCCGGAATTGAACCTGGGACCTTTCAGTCCACAAGCTGACACTCTATCCACTGAGCCAAACCGGTCTCGGCAATATCTGTGTTTTCTGATGGTCTTAGGCGATCCCTGTGATGGGGTCAATGGACCCCCAAAGGGGTTGTGACCCATAGGTTGAGAACCACTGTTCTAGAGGAAATGGCTAGGAAGAAGACAGAGAGAGAATGGTCTTCGGGAATAAAGCATAAACAAGGAGAAGCAAGCATGGGGTGTGCAGAGAAATTAAACGTGAAAATAGTATCTTAAAATACTTAAAAATATAACCCACGTGACAACTTAATACTTAGAAATGGTTCCTTTGGAAAAGTCTTTTAAATGAATATTTTTGTCCTATTATTATTGTTCTGGCTATTTTGTTTTATTCTTTCTGAAGAACATGATCTCATTAATCCACAACTTGAAGGCCAATTTAAATGTCAAGACGTAAAGTCCTTTCTAATAACTCTGTTCTTTCTTAAGAGAAAATACACTTAATTTGGCTGAATGCAGATTTGGTGGTTTTATTTTTTTTCCAGGAAGAGCTTTGGTTCAAAAAAGGAAGTTATCCATTCTTCTGAAAAATGCCAACTTTCCTTCTGAAAAATGAAGCAGAACTTTTAGCATCAAATGAATATGACCTTCCTAGACCCAGGCAGCCAAGTCATTGGTGAAGGTGCCCAGTTCTGTTTGGCACCGAGCCTTGGAGATGCACTTTGCCAGTGTGTTTGCGAGGTGGTAGAAAAAAAAAGGCCTAACTGTATTATGTCCATAGAACGATCTGTCACTCTGCCAATCTCGATGATGAGATGGGCCACGCCCTTCTAGACCCAGCTGAGATATAAACTATGGCCGCACATGCGAATAGTACCCTGCAAGTCTCTGTTGGATGTACATGTGAAATATGTTCTTTCTCTTCTCTGGGACATCCTAGGAGTTCTGGCAAGAAGAGGCTGCTGACTGCAGTCCAGAACCAAGCTGATCAACTCTCCTAAATCAAAACAGCGTGTGATGGAGGAGCCCCCAGGCAGACTTCAGGAATGAAGAACAGTTGGTGAGTTTGCATATTGCACGAAGACACACTTGTTGGTTCAACCAAAGCCAAGAACTTTCTGGGGAGCCAGAAACCCTTGGGTCCTCCAGTTCTTTGCAAAGCCCTTCTCCGTCCATTCATTCCCAAGTGCATCACAGATTCCATCACTGTGGAGTACATGGTGCTGAGGGGCTCTGGCCGACAAGGGTGTATAAACACATAAAGGATTCCACGCTGGAGGCCTGTTCAGTGTCTACGGGACACAGGCCTCCATACAAATAAACATAATGAAATTAAAGAAAAGGAGGTCACCGCCGCAAGACATTTTCATTCTGTCTTTCCGCAGATTTTACTGAGCGTGCGTTGTCAGCCAGACAGCTCGCCTGCCTCGTTCAGGAGGTAATACTTCATCCTGTGGGCGCTGGGAGCCATTAACATGTGTAAACAAGGACTAGCATGGTAAGCATGTGCTTTGGAAAGACCTGTCTGTTACAAAGTGGCAAGATTAGAGTCTAAGCGTCTGTGGAGAGGATGTTTTAATAATCAAACAAGCGATGGTAGTGGCCTGAATGAAGGCAGAGGAGTAGAAGTGGAGAGAAGGCGTGGTTTGAGGAAGTATCACGGGAGAACGTGGCCTCTGATGAGATGAGAAAGCAATAGGGGAGGGGAAACACCTCGTCAGGGTGTAAGTCCATGTTTGGGGGGTAACTGGACATAATGTTGAGCAATAAAATGGATGTCCTGGTTCTAGTTAAGGCAAGAAGTGGAGACGTTCAAGGATCTATAGGAGTTTGCTTACTATACAATAGGGCAGTCTTTCCACAATGGATCAGGCCCCAGTTGTGAGTCAAGAAACCAATGTAGTGAGTTTTAACCAGCATCAATTAAAAAATTTAAAGCAGTTTTAATAACGTATACACCGTAACATGCACCTATCATAAGTGTACAATACAGTGATTTTTATAAATTTAAAGTTATAAAGTCATCACCATGACCCAGTATTAGAACATTTCCGACATCCCAACGAGTTTCCTCCTGCCATTTGCTGGTCATCTCTGCTTCCACTCTCAGCCTCAGGCAATCACCAATCTGCTTTCTGTCTCCTTCCATTGGCCTTTCTTGAATGGTTCACAGATATGGAGTCATACAATTTGTAGTCTTTTGCATCTGGCTTCTTTCACTTAACATAGTGTTTTTGAGAGTCACCATGCTGAGTTTGTATCCATAGTTTGTTCCCGTTTTATTGCTGACTGGTCCATTGATTGGCTAAACACATTGGGTTATCCATGCACCAGTTGATGGACATCTGGATTGTTCCCACTTTGGAGCTAATGTAAATAATGCTGTTATAGATACTTGTGTATTAGTCTTTAGGTAGACACGTCTTCATTTCTTTTGGATATATCTCTAGGAGTGGACTGGCTATGTCATATGAAAAGTATATGTTTCACTGTTTAGAAACTGCTTAATTATTTTCAAAATGGCCGTTCCATTTTATATTCCCAGCATCAACGTATGAGTGTTTCAGCTGCTGTACACTTCGCAGGTAGTAGTGTGTTTTTCTAATTAATAACTTTTCTGGTGGGTGTGTAGTAGTATCTCATCGTGGTTTCTAATTTTCCTAATGACTATGGTTGAGCACATTTTCATGTGCTGTTTACCATTCATCTATCTTCAGCTCTTGTGTGCATTTAAATTGAATTGTTTATCGGATTATGAGGGGCCTTGATATATTCCTTTATCAGATATAGATCAGCAAATGTTTTTTTTCCCATCTATGACTTACCTTTTCATTTTGGTAATGGTGTCTTTAGAAGCACAGCAGTTTTAAATGAAATCCAATTTATCCATTTTTCTTTTATGGATTTTGCTTATGGTAGTTTATCTAACATATTTGCTCCACCCAAGGTCATAAAGATTTGTGCCTGCTTTCTCCAAGGAGTGTTATAGTTTTCGCTGCTCTATTTAGGTCTAGGATTCATTCTGAATTAAATGTTGTGCATAGTATCAGGTAAGGATATATCTTTATTTTCTGCAGGTGGATATGCAATTGTCACACAATCAGTTTTTTTAAAAAAGAGAAGGGAGTAAATGGGGTAAAAAGGGTAGAGGATGGGGGATATCTGTAATACTATCAGCAATAAAAATATATTTAAAAAAATAAACAAGAGAATGGAAGATACCAGAATGCATTGCACGTAGTTTTGTACAGTATGTATATATTTCATGTGTTTTCTGAAAAGAAAAGAATTTCTTTTGCTGGATCATGATCAAAATGTCTTCAAAGTTCCTGCAGTATGGCCCCCAGAGTACACAGCGCACAGATCTGGGAAGGAGGAGCAGATAGGGAAAAAGCAATTGAGAGTGATGCTGGTGACCAGGACTTACATCATCTTACATCCAACCTGAGAGGGAGAGGAGCTGGTGAGGGTTTTACTGAGCGGGGGATTCAGGCTGTAGATAAAAGCCAGCCACGAGGGTAAGAAATCTGGGGAAGTATAATGAAGGAAGTGTATGCTTACACAGAAGATTAGGGAACATTCCCCAAGGGAGAGGGCATTTGAGTTGGATTTGAAGGATTAATAGGCCTTATCAGGCATCCCAGAGAAGAAGGTACATTATTCCAGGAAAGAGCAGAGGTCTGAAAACGAACAGATGAACTAGAAGTAAAGGAGCCACAGCCCACGGTGGGGAGAGAGGAGAGGAAAGTATAAGTCCACCGTGATGAAAATCGCACTAATGAAGAAATAAGGGTTTTAGGCTATTCAAACCAAAAGCTTAATTGTGTTTCATCTCCTCACCAAATAAGGACAGATGTCTGTGTGTGTTTTTTAAAGTGTGACTAAAACAATGAAAATAAGTTTGTTATATATAATATAGAAAAGTCTTCTATGTATTCACTAGTCAGTCATTCAAAATTTGTATGTTTTAAAGACTCATGTTTTCCTAAATGATAAGCTTCTCAAAAATTGACATTACCTGTAATGACCTGTTCATTAAAAAAATTTTTAATTAAGAAATACTACAGCATTATGAAAAATTAAATACAACCATTCCTTTGTGTTGTCCTTCTTCCCCAGCCTCAATAATCTATGTCAATATTGAACCCCGTTAGCACTAGAACATTTTTCACAAAGTTAGGCTAGTGATATATTTACATAGGATCTTTAATCTCTCAAGATATATCCTAAATTGTTTTCTGAAAGTTAATTTAGCATAGAGGCCAAAAAGTCAGAGTTGTGGGCAGGCACATGTATTTTTACAGCTCACAGGTATATTTTAAAGTTCCTTTTTGACATCTGTCGCAGATATATTAGATGTCTGAGATAAATGCCTTTTGACCTTGACCATATATAACTGCAAGGCCTAGATGGCCCTACCTGTAAATTAAGTATTCTTTCTCTTGCTAATTAGAAACATGACTATTTCAGGCATTCCTAGAGACATCTTCAGTGTAAATGATATTCTCTAACAGAAGCCGAGATACAAAAGCAAATAGAAAAATTGACCAACTGAACCAGCACGTATGATGAATAAGAATAATGTCCATTTATACATTTATAAGAAATCATTTCTTTCATACTAATCTTTTAAATTCTTGACCACATCAAATATGTTGTATTTTCTTTAGCAACTAGTTTGTAGCAGATATGATTCCTCATTTTAGGCAGCATGCATTTAGTCATTTATCTATTCATCAAATATTTCTGGGCCACATGCAGAGCACTGCCTCCTGTAATGGGCACAGACTCCAGAAAATGGTCATTTTAAGATCTTAATGAGGGAGCTAGGAGAGCAACCTAAGAAAGGATGGTAGTGGAGAATATGTTATACCCATAGGGTAGGGGAGTCAAACTGATAGCTACTCTATAGTAAAATGGAGTGAACACTCATTTTCTTTTAAAAAAAATTTCTTTATTGATTCAGGTATTACATATGTGTCCTTATTCCCCCATTCCCCCCCACCTCCCATTCATGCCCCCACCCCCTGTTGTCTGTGTCCATTGATTGGGCTTATATGCAGGCATATAAGTCTTTTGGTTGATCTCTCCCCTTTACCCCCTTCATTCCCTCCCTTCCCTGAGGTTTGACGTTCTGATTGATGTTTCTCTGTCTCTGGATCTGTTTTTGTTCCTCAGTTTATGTTGTTCATTATATTCCACAAATGAGTGAGATCCTATGATATTTATCTTTCTCTGCCTGGCTTATTTCACTTGGCATTATTTCATAATGCTCTCCATCTCTACCTATGTCATAGTAAATGGTAAGAACTCCTTCTTTGCAGCGTAGTATTCTATTGTGTAGATGGTCCTTTTTCATATCCTTAAGGTTCTCGCTAAATTTAACAGCCTTTCCTAGAAAATTCTTGAAAAACCTTATAGCCGTGATTTTAAATTCTATATCCAATAGTTTGTTTTCCTACATTTCTTTCATTTGTGATCTGTTTCTTTGTCTCTGCATTTTGGCTGCTTCCCTGAGTTGATAGAGTAGCTTTGTGTGCTAGGTGTCCAATAGGGCCCAGTGGCTCAGCCTCCCCAGTTACCTGAGGTGGACACTCTTGGTGTACCCCTTTGTGGGCTGTGTGCACAGTCTTGTAGTTAAGCCTTGATTGTTGTTGGTATCACTGGGAAGAATTGACCTCCAGGCCAATTGGCTATGAAGATCAGTTGTGTCTACACTGAGAGAACTTCTGTGCTGGAGACACCCTTATGAGGGAAGACTTGCAAAAGCCTCTGTGCTTAGCTTGCATGGGGTCGAGTCTCAGGGAAGAGCAGACAGCATTGGTTTTCTGTCAGCCCTGCCCTAATAGGCCCTTGTTCTCAGTGTCCCATGGTAACCACTGCAAGCACCTCTGAGAGAAAGCCACCTTTGAGTTTCACCCGCTGCCAGACAGTCCAGTTTCTCCCCAAAAGTGTCTGCGTCCCCAGAGTCTCGCCCGGAACTGGAGTTCAGCGCAGTCTGGAGCTTTTGTCTCCCTTCCGTCAAGAAAGCCAGCTGCGCACTCAGTTGCCAGTTCTCTCCACATGCATATCAGTACCTCTGCCTCCTGCAGTTCCGCTGAGTCTCAGTGTGCTTTTATCTTTCCTTCTAGTTGTAGAATTTCCTCTCAACTAGCCTTCCTGTGTGGTTCTGGATGATGACTGTTCTGTCTTTTAGTTGTAGTTTTGAAATTGTTGTGCGAGGTAGCAGTTTAGGTGTTTACCTATGCCGCCATATTGGTTTCTTCCTAGTATGCCATTTTAAATATCATATTTCATTTTTTTTTGAAGCTGGCAGAAGTGACCTGAATGCCTTTGAAGACTAAGACACAGTTTTTTTGTGTGATTTACTTTTAGTCTTAAAAAACATGATTTTTTCTTTTTTTAAAAAAATCCAATTTTAGAGGCAAGTGGAGATAATTTATAACCAGTATTATATGAGCTTTACATATTCTGGGTATAATAGAAAGTGGTGCTGTAAGGAGAGGCCAGGATTTGAAATTAATGTTTGCTTCTGTCATTAACTAATTGTGAAGTCTTGGATAAATCTCTTAATTGTTCTCAGCTGGGGTTTTCTCATCCACAAAATGAGGGGATTGGAATAAATGACCTTTAAATCCCCTTCCAGTTCTAATGATTTTTAAAAATATTTACAATTTATTCTGTGTAGAGGCAAATGCCCAAGTTTTATTATTATTGACTCATTAGTGCAAATGCTGAGAAAGTCTCCTCACATCGAAGCATATCTGCCTGGGAAAACTGCCTGGGTAAACAGGTGTGAAACACTGTGTGTGTTTGTGTGCCGGAGCCGAACACTGAAGGCCACTGGGTCCTGTTTGCTTTGTGTCAGCAGCAGTGCGACTCCGATGACTGAACAGCTCTGACCCTTTGCGAATCAATGCAACCCATTTGCAAATGGGGAGATCCTAAGGAAGCAATTACTGGCATTTTAGTCTGAGAAACTGTAACGAGCATATGACTTAATTGCTCAATAATACAACATAATTTATCTCACCATCATAGAGTGGGAAAAGTAGGCGGTTGAAAGAAAAACAACCCGAAGGCGACAAATTTCGCTCACCAGGGACTTTTTCCTGGGTGTCCTGAAATCATCCCGGAGACAGCTGTCTGCTCTGCCTGCATCCAGTCCCCTCCTCTTTGTGCGTTTCCAAAGAAGCAACGCAAATGTTTCACAATGTGTTTGGCTGGTGATAGGCCTTACTCCAGGATTATTTTGCCACGAGTCCCCGCTGCCAGGAATGTGCTCCACTCGGAAGAGGTATTTCTAGGCCACAGTGCCGAAGGAGAGCAGCCAGGCCTCCAGCGACTGCCTCAAACCCGGGTTCCCAGTCCCTGGGCACCGGATCGCTTTTGGCGATGCCTGTACCACCTCCAGGTAGGACAGTAACGTCCAAGGAAGCTGCCCAAGCAGATGCCCTGCTCTGGTTGCTGAGAATGTGCTTGCCAATCTAGAGGTTTTTAGGAAGTGTGGAGACTTTGGGTTACTCTATCAGCGGTTCTCAACCTGTGGGTCACGACCCCTTTGGGGGTCGAATGACCCTTTCACAGCGGTCGCCTAAGACCATGGGAAAATGCAGATATTTACATCACGATGCATAACAGTAGCAAAATGTCATGGTTGGGGGTCACCACCACATGAGGAACTGTATGCAAGGGTTGTGGCCTTAGGAAGGTTGAGAACCACTGCTCTAGGTCAAAGACAAGAGACTGTTTCTCATTCTAAATAGAAGCCATATCTACTTCCCCAAATCTGTTGATGGATTGATCATCTGGGCCGGGGAATGGGCAATGGGACCGAAAGGACAAGTTACTCAGTAGAGGGACTCAAAGGGGCAGGACACAGAGGAGGGAAGGGTTTCAGACATAAAGCAGAGATCAGTGATGTGGTATGGTGGACGGAGCATGGACTTTGGAGCTAGACAGAGCCAGGTGTTCATCTCATCTCTATCACTTTACATGTCAGTCTCCGAATCTCTAAATCAGAAATAGTCACCCCTACTTCCTAAGACTTTGTGAGGATGAGATAATGTGTGTACAGTGCCTCGAGTACAGTGCGCATTAAAAAATGATCTTTCTGCCCTCATCCGTTTGGCTAAGTTGGATAGAGTGTCGCCCTGTAGGATGGAAGGGTCCCGGGTTCGATTGCAGTCAAGGGCACTTACCTCAGTTTGCAGGCTCCTCCCTGGTCAGGCTCTGGTCAGGGTGTGTGCAGGAGGCAACCAATGAATGTGTTTCTCTCACATCGATGTTTCTCTCTGTCTTTCCCTCTCTCTTCCACTCTCTAAAATAAGTGGGAAAATAATCTCAGGTGGAGGATTAAAAAATAAAATCTTTCCCTGCTTCTAGCACTGCGACTGTGTCCCCCAACATTCATATGTTGAAGTACTAAGCCCTAACACTCCAGAATGGGACTATATTTGGAGATAGAGGCTTTTTAAAGGTAATTAAGTGAAAATGGTATCTTAAAGTAGACACTGGTCCAATACTCGTGTTTGGTGTCCTAATAGGAAAAGGGGATTAGGACACAGACACACACACACAGGGAAAACCCGTGGAGATGCAAATAGAAGATGGTTATGTACAAGCCAAGGAGAGAGGCCTCAGAAAGCACCAATCCTTGATCTCATATTTCTAGCCTCTAGAATTGTGAGAACATACACTGAGGGGCCAGATTATGATGATCTCTGAACACATAATAATCTGGCCACTCTGTGTGTGTGTGTGTGTGTGTGTGTGTGTGTGTGTGTGTGTATTTAGAGGCCCAGTGCATGAATTTGTGCATGGGTGGGTTCCAGCCAGCCTGGCCAGTGGGAGGGGACATGGGTGGTTAGCCGGCCTACCTGCTGGTCGAGGTTCTGTTTGAGGGACAATTTGCATATTAGCCTTTTATTATATAGGATATATACTGAGTGGCCCGATTATTATGCATTCATAGATCATAATAATCTGGCCACTCAGTGCATATTTCTATTGTTTAAGCCACCCAATCTGTGGTATTTTGTTACAATAGCCCTAGCAAACTAATACATGTACCAGCCCAAACCTATTTTCAGCAGAAGGGCACATGGCCAAATGTGGCCACTGTACATAGGAGACAATCCAACAGGCAGGAACAGTTAGCTGTAGCTGGTAGGTAACACTATACTAAGGACACCTAAACTCATGCTGGTAGGTTACACTATACTAAGGACACCTAAACTCATGTCATTTGTTTGTCCTTCAGTATATCTCAAATGAAATATACTGAAGGACAAACATTTGAGATATACTGATGGACAAATATTGTGAATGTGAAGTTAGACAACAAGATCTTAGCATGTATAAATCTGACAAAACATAAACTTTTTCTTATGACTTAGAAAAAATAAAAAATTTGATATTGAACCCATTATACTATTTAGACATGAAACTGAATATTATTGGAATTACATGTTAAGGAGACCAAAATGTTTATTGTTGCTATTATCGTGATGACTAATAGTGATAGCAGAAATCTTAACTTAAAAATCACATGTGTCCTTGCTGGTTTGGCTCAGTGAATAGAGCATTGGACTGCAGACTAAAGGGCCTCAGGTTTGATTCCAGTCAAGGACACATAATCTGGTTGTGGGCTCCACTCCAGCAGGAGGCAGCCGATCAATGATTCTCTCTCATCTTTGACATTTCTCTCTCTCTCTTCCTCTCCCTTCCTCTCTGAAAGCAATAAAAACATATATTAAAAATAATCCACATGTGTTGACTTAATAAGGTGCTTCAGTTTGAACCCTGTGTGGACATGAGTAGCCATCTGAGGGCTTTCTACAGTCTCACTGATTGAGAACTCTCATTAACCTTCTTGTTGGAGGGGAGGCAGGTCAATAAGATAACAGGGAACGGTTTTCAAAGTAACATCTTCCCATTCAGAGCACAGTTCAGGGTTAGCTATAGCAATGCTTTAAAGGGCCCCCCACGGTGCCAAAGAGCGGGTAGTGAGCTGTGGAGCTCTGTGGCTTCCTTGCTGATGGGTCTACGGTGGACCTTTTTGTAGACACCGAAGCTCATTGTAATTTAACGGCGGGAAAATGCGGCTGGAATGTAAATGAGCAGGATGGCCTCCTCAAGGAATGTTACCCCTGTGGCCTCTAACCTGAATTTAGGGAAACAGGCCTCACTGAGATTACACAGATATTAACATTTTGCCATATTTGCTTCAGAAAGAAAGAAGGAAGGAAAGGAGGGAGGGAGGGCAGAAGGGAGGGAGAAAAGAAAGGAAGAGAGAAACTTCTAGTTTCAGTTCCAACATGTAAAGAGCTTCAAAGTCATCACTCCTAATCTCAAAATAAGAAAAATGAGGCCAGGCTGGTGTGGCCCAGTGGTTGGGCATCGATCTATGAACCAGGAGGTCATGGTTCAATTCCTACTCAGGGCATATGCCCAGGTTGTGGGCTTGATCCCCAGGATTGGGTGTGCAAGAGGTAGCCGATCAATAATTCTCTCTCATCATTGATGTTTCTATCTCGCCCTCTCCCTCCGGCTCTGAAATCAGTAAAAAAACATATTTAAAAAATAAAAAAGAAGGGAAAAGGTGAACAAAATAAAAATGAATGACTTTTGTTAGACAGGTCAGAGAGTTGAGGTTACTTGCTGGTCGAACTCCTGGTTGAGGGGACAATTTGCATATTAGCCTTTTATTATATAGGATGTACAGAGTAGTCAGATTATTATGCGTTCAGAGCTCATAATAATCTGGCTACTCGGTGTATGCCCAGAGGAAAAGTAATCATTTAAAAATACACACAGATTGTTATCCATGATAGAGACCAATCCTCCAGGACAGACCACTTTAACACAAAGTAGACAGCTGAAGGACCATCCAGCCTTCTTGTATAACGCAAAAAAGGAGAAAAAATGGCTAGAAAGCACTGCTGAACATCAAAGCCCAGGGACTTTGGCCCATAAAAAGATTGAGATTTAATCGTGGGATTATAGAATGTGTCTCCTCCCCAACTTCTTATTATCAGCAGGGGTCCAGTATAATCATGGTGGATCACAACTATGAGAGCTGGACAACACAGACTCTGTTTAAGAAGGGATTCCCAGGCAAACCCAAAGGCAAGGGGTGGGGGGCGGGGAGGAGGGAAACAAACAAGGGAACTGGGTGAAACTGAATCACTGGCACCAAGAGCTGAGGGAAACGTTATGCACAGCCAGCGCCTAGCCTTCTGCTGTCAGGTAGATACTAGTAGATGTACAGTGGTACCTTGAGATACGAGTGCCCTAACATACAAGATTTTTGAGATACGAGCCGTCGAGCGAGCGATTTTTGCTTTGAAATACGAGCAACAGTTGAGATAGGAGTAATCGCGCGGATCGGCCGGCTGCACACGACCCACCAGTTTACTGCGACTCGAGCGTCTCATAGTTTCCCACGCCTCAAGGTTACGGAACGAATTAAACTCGTATCTTGAGGTACCACTGTATTTTCAGTACCATCCTTAGGATAAGTCAATTAAAAGAATATGCTCTATCTTTCCAAGGCCCGTTTTGAAATTACCCCTTGAATTAGAGGTTCTCTGCCAGTGGTTCTCAACCTTCCTAAGGCCGAGACCCTTGCATCCCTTGCATACAGCTCCTCATGGGGTGGTGACCCCCAACCATGAAATGTTGCTACTGTTATGCATCGTGATGTAAATATCTGCATTTTCCGATGGTCTTAGGTGACCCCTGTGAAAGGGTCGTTCGACCCCCAAAGGGGTCACGACCCACAGGTTGATCTCTGCTTGTGGCTTCTTTAAACCTTTCCAGTCCATTTCTTTAAATGGGAAGCAAGAAGCTTAACACAGTTTTCTGGAGCTTCAGGCAACTGGCCTTCCACCACTGCCGCTTGAAGGGCAGAAAGAAAGTAGAACAAACCAGAAATTCCTAATTTTTACCCTTTGGCTTTCCAATGAATGACCTGTGCACAACTAGGTGGGTAGCTAAGTGGGCACAGTTTAGAGCCCTCCTTCGTTGTGTGGTGGCTTACCCATGCCATCTGGCAGGCTGGAGCCTGCATAATTTTCCGTTAATGACCCATTTTGGCCCACGTGACTGTCCCCTCCTGCCCGCATCCATCACAGCTTCTGCCTGAGAAGACGTCAGATTTTCTTCAGGACCGGGGATCGCAGAGAGCACCATTACCAAGACGTCGGTAGAAAGACGAAGTACCAGGCCTGCCAATGTTCTTAACGGCCTCGGTAATATGGAAAATTAATGTGCTCAATGCTCATCTCACTCATAGTTGCCTTTGCGTGATGGATGGCAGGACCATGCATTAAGCAGAGACAAAAATGGCCCAGATGTCACGAAAGCGTGGAGTAGGAGCGTGAGGGAGAAATATTACAGCAGCATTATAAAATTTCAACTCAGATTCATCTTTATAGGAGAGAATTACAGGATGTGAGGAAAGGGCAGTCCACCAGCAGACTGTCCCTGGCTAAAAGGAACGGAGCTCAGGTGCGGAAAGGAAGAAATCCCGCGAGGCTTGTGGAGTGACTGATCTGTGAGCGAGAACAATAATGGGGGAGGTAGAGATGCTCCTGACTAAAAGGGAAATTTTCAATGGGTACAGTGGTACCTCGAGATACGAGTTTAATTCGTTCTGTAACCTTGAGGGGTGGGAAACTATGAGACGCTCGAGTCACGGTAAACTGGTGGGTCGTGTGCAGCCGGCGATCCACGCGATGACTCCTATCTCAAATGTTGCTCGTATTTCAAAGCAAAAATTGCTCACTCAATGGCTCGTATCTCAAAAATCTCGTATGTTAGGGCACTCGTATCTCGAGGTACCACTGTATATCTCCTTTTCCTTTAGGGGTGACAGGGTTTTCTCCTCCCATAACTGGCTGTGTTCCAGACTTTCCAAACCTCCCCTTCTTGGTTCTATAGCGTATTCCTTAAGGCACCATTTATCATAAGTAATCAGATTAATGGATTCAGGTCCTATTCATGAATTAGCCCTATAGGACCCCTAGTCACAGAGTCATTAAGGGTCATTTGAAATATCGTCTCAAATGAGACATCTTCATCTCTGGAGAAAAGCCTCCACACTCATGGACAGTTGGGATATTTAATGTCCTCACAGGTCCTTGCAGAGTGATCATTTAGGCAAAAGCTTTGCCAACTCCAGACGGACAAGGATTGTCCTAGAGAGACAATAACAATAACGTTCTGAACTCCGAAGTTTAAGTTCCTAATAACCGTGAGGCCTGGTGGTGGAATCCACCACGTCCGCTCTCAGACAGCCCGAGAGGGTGGAGGATACTCTTTCCTCCTCCCTCAGCGAGCCCAGCCCTGTCAGAGGCCCAGACATGATATGGAGGAGATGTCTGCACCCCAAGTTTGCGGCGGTATTATTCACAATAGCCAAGACACAGACACAATCTAAGTGCCCATCAATGGCTGAATAGATAAAGAAAATGTGATACACACATACAAACAATATTATTCAGCCATAAAAAGGAAGGACATTCTGCTATTTGTGACAACATGAATGAGTCTTTGGAGCATTAGGCCAAATGAAATAAGTCAGACAAATATTGTATGTTCCCACTTACATGTGCATCCTCAAAAAGCCAAACTCATAGTAACTAAGAAGAGAATGGTGGTTGTCAGGAGCTGGGAGGTGGGGGAAATGGGGAGATGTTGGTCAGAGGGTATAAACTCGCAGCTACCAGATGAGTAAGTTCTGGGGAGCTAATGTACAGCATGGTGACTATCAATAATAACACCATATAACATACTTGAGAGTTACTGGTGTTATAGACCTTAAATGTTATCACCACACGTACAAATATGGTAATTAAATGATTTGATTTAATTATGATGTGTCTTGGTGTGGTCTTTTTTAAATTCCTCTTGTTTGGGGTTCTCTGTGCTTCCTAGACTTGTAAGTCTATTTCTTTTACTAGGTAGGGGAAGTTTTCTGTCATTATTTCTTCAAATAGTTTTTCAATTATCTTGCTCTCTCTCTTCTCCTGGCACCCCCATAATTCGGATGTTGGTATGCTTGAAGTTGTCTCAGAGACTCCTTATACTATCCTCATATTTTTGGATTCTTTTATCTTTTCGCTCTTCTGCTTGGGTGTTTTTTGCTTCCTCGTATTTCAAATCATTGACTTGATTCTTGGGATCCTCTACTCCAGTGGTTGGCAAACTCATTAGTCAACAGAGCCAAATATCAACAGTATAATGATTGAAATTTCTTTTGAGAGCCAAATTTTTTAAACTTAAACATCTTCTAATGCCACTTCTTCAAAATAGACTTGCCCAGGCTGTGGTATTTTGTGGAAGAGCCACACACAAGGGGCCAAAGAGCCACATGTGGCTTGTGAGCTGCAGTTTGCGGACCACTGCTCTACTCTGCTGTTGACCCCTGTATATTATTCTTTATTTCAGTCAGTGTATGTTTAATTTCTGATTGGTCCTTTTTCATTTTTTTGGAATTCTCACTAAAATCCTTGGAGGTCTTACTAAGTTCCTTAGAGGTTTTAGAAGATTCTTGAGTAACCTTAATACTGTGGTTTTGAACTCCATATCCAATAGTTTGCTTTCTTTTATTTCTTTTATTTGTGACATGTTTCTTTGTCTCTGCATTTTGGCTGCTTCTCCGTCTTTGTTTCTATGTATTGATATCTGCTAAGTCTCCTTGAGTTGATAGAGTGGCCTTGTATAGTAAGTATCCTCCCCACACCTTCTTCCCTCTGAGAATCTTCAGTCTGTTCCATTTCCATGCCCCTGATTCTTTTCCATTCACCAGTTTATTCTGTTCAGTCTCCCCACTGGGTGGACACTCTTGGTGCACTCCTTTGCGGGCTGTGTGCACAGATTTGTTGTAGTTGAGCCTTGATTGCTGTTGGTGTCACTGGGAGGAACTGACTTCCAGGGCCATTGGCTCTGAGGACCAGCTGTGACTACAGTGGGAGAGCTGCTGTGCAGGAGACACCCTTATGGGGCAGGACTTGCTTCAGAAGCCTTTGGTGCTCACTGAGTCTGCCCCTTGAGTGTGTTGCTTATGGATGTGAAGAGTTGTAATCTGATATGGTCTGACACTGACCACTAGGTAAACTAGTCCTGGGGTCTCCAGGGAGATGCACAGTCAGCTACTGCCTGGGGCCACTCAAATGCAAAAGCTGCTGTGTACAGCTTGGGTGGGGTTATAATTTGGGTAGGGTGGGATCTCAGGGAATTACCAGGGTGGAGCAAACAGAAATGGCTGCCAGTCAGCCCTGCACAAGGGAGGTTCCCAGCACACTGCCCTGATTTCCTGCCCCAGTGCCAGATAGTCCAGTTTCTCCCCAGATGTGTTTGAGTTCCCCAGAGCCTTGCCTGGCCCTGGAGGTCAGAGCAAGCGGGAGTTGTAAGTTCAGTTCTCAGTGCCGGCCTTTTAAGTGGAGCAGCTGTCTCTAGCAGCCTGTATGTCACTCAGCCCCGATCCGCACTGGTTTCCACCATCCATATTTCTTATTGCCATGTAAGGACCCCAATCCCCTGCTTTGGAGCCCTGGACTGGAGGTCTGGTGTGGGGCTGGGACTCCTTACTCCTCCAGGTGGCCTCCATAGAGGCGGTATCACTCCCAATTAAAAATGTGGCACACGTGGGTGCTGGACCAGCTTGTTCTGCGCCTCTGCACCTCTTACCAATCTCAGTGTGCCTTCCCCTTTACCTCTCCAGTTGTAGAACTTCCACTCAGCCAGCCTTCCTGCAGTTCTGGATGACAGCTGTTGTGTATTTTAGTTATAATTTTGGTGTGTTTGTGGGAGGCAGCGAGTACAGGCATCCTCCTGTATGCCGCCATCTTGGTTCTCCACATATATTATATGCTGAACACATCTCAGTAAGTCTGGAAAAAGTAGTTTAATTTGATATACTATGTTAAGTTGAATTTCTAAAAGCGAATAATCTATCTATATAAAAGGCTAATATGCAAAGTGTCCCCTCGCGAGTTCGACTGGGAGACGGGGAGTTCGATCACTCACTATGACATGTGCTAACCACCAGGGGGCTGTGTGGAATGAAGGAAGGCCCCAGCCAGCAGCCAGAAGGCCCTGATTGGTCCTGATCACTGGCCAGGCCTACGGGCCTTACTTGTGCGGCCTCTAGTTTTCATATAATGTTAGAATGTTATTTTCCATTCTGATAAAATTAAAGTATAATTACCAACTTAAACAAAGAAGTCTTCAGAATTATAGAAGCAAACTGTGGACACCAGGAAGCTTTTTACTTGCTGATAGCAGGCACCTCTATGGAAACCTCACAGCCAAAGGCTGGGTCCAGAGATGTGTGCCACTTGCCAAGCGCCAGCATCCAACATGGCTGCCTACTGCTGCAGACTCAGCTTTGCCTGGCTCCTGCCTCTTTCAGCAGCATTGCGGGATATCCCTTCCCATGAACTCATGCAGGGGGTCATGATGTTTCCTGGAAAGAAGAACTTTAAAATTTTCTGTCTTTCTAATAAATGCTAACAATGTATGCAACCATTAAGATTTATGAAAAATTCATGTTCAAGACTAGGCATATGTATTATAGATCATGTTGGTTCACTGCTCTAAAACGTCATCACAATTTTAATTTGGCTGTAGCAGCTTTTACTACACTAAGCATTTGTGTTCACTAACAGCTGCGTAATCCCAGGTCTTAAGGAAAACATCCTATATTGGTTGGTTTTTGAGGATTTGTGGGACTTGACTTGGTGACAGGCTATTCAGAAATTTTAAAAATTAAGGAATAAAGAAAATGATGACCAAAGTGAATCATCTGAGAAATGCAAATCAAAACAACAATGAGGTATCATCTCACACCTGTCAGAATGGCTATCATCAACAAATCAACAAATGACAAGTGCTGGCGAGGATGCGGAGAAAAAGGAACCCTCGTGCACTGCTGGTGGGAATGCAGACTGGTGCAGCCACTATGAGAACAATATGGAGTTTCCTCAAAAAATGGAACTTCCATTTGACCCAGTAATCCCACTTCTAGGAATATATCCTAATAAACTAGAAACACCAATCAAAAAGGATATATATACCCCTATGTTCATAGCAGCACAATTTATAAGAGCTAAGATTTGGAAACAGTCTAAATGCCCATCAGCGGATGAGTGGATTAAAACACTGTGGTACATCTACACAATAGAATACTATGCTGCTGTAAAAAGGAAGGAACTCCTACCATTTGCAACAGCATGGATGGAGCTGGAGGGCATTATGTTAATTGAAATAAGTCAGTCAGAGAAAGATAAATACACATGAGCTCACTCATTTGTGGATTATAATGTACAATATAAACTGATAAACAAGAACAGAGACGGAGAAACATCCATCAGATGCTCAAACCTCAGAGGGAAGGTAGGGGAGGAAGGGGGTAAGTGGGAGAGATCAACCAAAGGACTTGTATGCATGCATATAAGCCTGACCAATGGACACAGACACCAGGGCGTGAGGGCATAAACAGGAGTGAGGTGGGAGGCAATGAGGGAGAAAAAAAAGAAATAGAAGAAAATAAATTATATTATCACAAATCCTCCGCCCCCCCCCCCCCAAAAAAAGGAATAAAGAAAATGATGACAAAAGTGAGTCTTCTTAATGGTTCTGGATAATCTGAAGAATATTACACTACCATAGTTTCTCAAAGCTCAGATATTTTATGTTTTGCCCTGTCACACGCCAATAATTGATTTCACAACTGACAGCTGATCTCATCTCATGTGAGTGTTTCCCTTGGAATGAGTTTATAAAATGAACTCTCCCAGCTGAAAATAAAATTTCCTTTCTAAACAGTTTATTGATACTCTTTACTCATCACTCAATTTTGAGAACATATAAAAATTAGTTTCTTAACTGCCATCTAAACCAGGTGTTATTCATTCCATCTTGCACAGAAGAGAATCAAGGCTGAGAGTGTATAAGCAACCTTCTCAAGGTTACAGAACCACTAAGGGTCAGGCTGGGACTCAAGAGATTACATGTAAATTAGAGCAACTACTGAGAGGAACCTCATTTTGTTGACTTCTAGGAAAAATGTCATCTTCAAATTATAATTTAGTCATGCTTTTCCTTTTCTTGAAAGAAGTGAGCAACTGAAACTTGGCTTCATGGTCCATATTTTCTGACACCTAAAATTACTAATCCAGATGTTTGGAGTTGTGTTTGCACAGATCTGAAATTTAGAGATGGTTTTCCCATGACCCAAAATATTTAATTTAGTGAAGGGCAGCGAAGACATGTTAAGAACCGCAACTCTGTCTTTAGGTACCAAATACAAGCACATATACTGTTTTAAAACGCTGCAATGAAGCATAAAATGTAAAAGTGGACAGACAAATGGGGAAAATGGTACAGCTATACTAAATTTCTTTTAGGATCTTAAAAATAGAGGCGGAAGTACTCTGTGCCTGGTATTTTAGTGTGTTATATTAGTTTCTTAATCGCCATAGAAAACAATTGTTATTAATTCCATCTTGCAAAGGAGAAAATCAAGGTGCAGTGTGTATAAGTGACCTTCTCAAGGTCCCAGGGTCAGGATGGGTCAGGCTGGAACTCAAGCTCAAACTCACTGTCTTCCCAGTTCATTACATTCCTGTCCCTGGGGAAAGCCACAGAAAAATCAACCACGCAACTACCTCTTGGTCACGAATGCTACACTAAATTGAAGGCAGGAGACATCCCTTTTTCTCTTTTCTTTACCAAGAAGAAAATCTGTTCTGCCTGAGCTGTCTTTCATCTCTAAACTTCTGTGCTCTCTCCTTTTTACTTGGCCATCACACATAATCCATGTGACCGTGACCTTGTCCTGGTGCTGAAAGGCAATGCCCTTGACTGGAGAAATTACCCCAAAATATTAACAATGGTTGTGTCTGGTCTAGGGTCAGCTTATTGATTCAACGCTCTCTTTCTATATTTTATAATAAAAATATACCTTTAAAAATAAGAACATAGATGTACATTTCTATTTTTTTAAAGTTAAAAACATGACGACTAAGGGAAAATAAGGATTAAATAAACAATTGGCATATTAGAATATTTTGGGAAAGCCCGCTGGTTATGAAAGCCCAACTTGTGAAAGTCCCCGCATGTTAACGATCAGAATTAATTTGGCTGTCACCACTTACATTTCATCTCTCTCTCAGCCGTTGACTGTACTTGCATGTGTCTTGTGGGGACATGTGACCACGGTCGGGCCTCATTTCTGGGTGTCGGGGCTCTTCTTGCTTCACTGTGTTGGCTTTCACCCTCCTGCCCTTCCCAGTCCGCATCTGCCTCCAAGGTTTTCCCAGGACAGCGATGGGCTGGCAGAGATGGGTCCCCACCCCCTTCTCCCCGCCCCTGGTTTTAAGTATTAGGTCAGTTTATGTGCAGAAGTTCCAGAGTACACTGTTTTCCCCTTAAACACAGATGTTTTCCCCCCTCTTATTACAAAAGCAATGTTTTGAGAACCTTAGAAAAAAAATAGGTAAAGCGAAGAATGGAAAAAAAAATGAACACATTTAAGTCAATCACCCCCAGATGCTTAGGTGTATTTCCTTCTATTACTTTACCTACTGGTGTATGTCCGTGAGTGTGAGTGTGCGTGTGTGTGTATGAATCGTTCAGTCTAGATGTAAAAGGAAAACTTAAGATATGGTTTACTGTACCATGGTTGTTTTAAAGATGCCTTTCTATAGGTTATGCCAACTCTCTAGGCATGTAACTCGATTGCAGGCTTGATCCTCGGCCCTGGTCGGGGCATGAGCGGGAGGCAACCGATTGATGTGTGTCTCTCTCGCATCGATGTTTCTCTCTTTGTGTCTCTCTCCCTCCCTTTTACTCCCCCTCCCCCCAAAAAAATCTATGATAAGATATCTTTAAGTGAGGATGAACCAAGAAAAAGGAAGAGAAGGAGGAGGAGGAGGAGGAAGAGCAGAAGGAGGAAGAAGAGGAGGAGGAAGGAGAAGGAGGAGGAAGAGGAGAAGGAGGAGGAAGAGAGGAAGGAGAAGGAGGAGGAGGAGGGAAAGGAGGAAGAGGAGGAGGAGAAAGAGGAGGAAGAAGAGGAGGAGGAAGAGAAGGAGGAGAAGGAAAAGAAGGAGGAGGAAGAGAAGGAGGAGGCGGAGGGGAAGGAGGAAGTGGAGGAGGAGAAAGAGGAGGAAGAAGAGGAGGAGAAAGAGGAGGAGGGAGAGGAGGAGAAGGAAAAGAAGGAGGAGGAGGAAGAGGATGAGGAAGAGGAAGAGGAGGAGGAGGAGGAAGAAGAAGAGGAGGAGGAAGAAGAAGAAGAGGAGGAGGAGGAGGTTAAAAATAAAAAGAAGAAGAAAGCAGGCCCATTCTCTATCTCCCCCCCAGTCCACCTTCCTTTGAGGTGAACACAGCAGGAAGGGCACCTCCGGTCTGAGGGTCTTGGCTGCAGTGCCGGCGGCTGCACAGCGCAGGCCAGATTCAGCTGGGAGGGGAAGGCAGCCACTCTCCCTCCTCCCTCTGCAGCACTCGGGGTCCTCCCATCTGCTGCCTGTGTGTATAGCAAACCAGAGGGAAGAAGGAGGAGGATTAGTCAGCATCCCAAATCCCAATAATGGTCTCTGTAAAGGGACTATATTTCATAATGCACACCTATGGTGTGTGTGTGTGTGTGTGTGTGTGTGTGTGTGTGTGTGTGGTTAAATATACATTATTTCTCAGAATTTGAATGACAAGTAGACTTTTGTAAATTGCAGAGATATGCTTTAATTTCCTTTAGGCTCCATAATTAATCTTCCGAGAATAGCCCAGAAAACAAATTTGCAGTTATGTCAAAGCGAACCTATAACTTCAGTATGAAATTTAGCAAAATATAAGTTGAGTAAAGAGCCATTCAGACGTACTTGGAAACCACCAACCCTCGCTCCTTTAGATGAGAGCTACAGAGTGGAATTCAAGTGCCTTCCAGTGAAACGAGCGGTCTTTTAGGTGAGGGGTTAGCTGAGGCTCCTTCATTCCCTCTGCCTTCCTCAGCCTTCAGAGTCTCTAAACTCCACGAGGTGCTCCCTGCATGGAACTGTCCAGGGACATATTTTTAAAAAATATATATTTCATTGACTTTTTACAGAGAGGAAGGGAGAGGGATAGAGAGTTAGAAACATCAATGAGGAAGAAACATCGATCAGCCGCCTCCTGCATAACCCCCTACTGGGGATGTGCCCGCAGCCAAAGTACATGCCATTGACTGGAATCGAACCCAGGACCCCTCAGTCTGCAGGCTGACGCTCTATCCACTGAGCCAAACCGGTTTCGGCATGGGACATATTTTAAAAAAATATATGTTCTATTGACTTTTTACAGAGAGGAAGGGAGAGAGAGCGTTAGAAATATCAATGAGAGAGAAACTTGGATCAGTTGCCTCCTGCACACCCCCTACTGGGATGTGCCCACAGCCAAGGTACATGCCCTTGACCGGAATTGAACCCAGGACCCTCTATCCACTGAGCCACCTCGGTTTTGGCTGTCCAGGGGCATATTATCCCATTCTATGATAGTGATTTTATGCGCCAACTTGACCCGATCATGGGGCGCCCAGATATTTGGCTGTGCATCCTTTCTGGGTGTGTCTGTGCCAGTGTTTCCAGATGAAATTGGCACGTGAAACAGTGAACTCAGGAAAGCAGTCTGCTTTCCCCATTGCAGGTGGGCACCTCCCAACCACTGAGGCTGAACAGAACCAAAGGGTGGAGGGAGAGAGAATTCAGTCTTGCCTGCCTGGTTGCGTGGCTGGGCCATGGATCTTTCCTCTCTGTGCTCCAGGTTCCCGGGCCTTCCCGTGCAGACTGCAATCTACCCATTGGCTCCTGGTTCCCAGGCCTTCCATTCAGGTTCTCCTGCGTCTCCAGGTTGCAGACAGCAGAGCATGGGACTTCTCTGCTGCCATAACTCTTTAATATATCTTATTGATTTTTTACAGAGGGGAAGGGAGAGGGATAGAGAGTTAGAAACATCGATGAGAGAGCGACATCCATCAGCTGTCTCCTGCACACTCTTACTGGGGATGTGCCCGCAACCAAGGTACATGCCCTTGATCAGAATCGAACCCGGGACCTTTCAGTCCACAGACTGACGCTCTATCCACTGAGCCAAACCGGTTTTGGCTCCATAACTCTTTAAAATGAGTCTCCTAATGTATACATACGCCTATGTCCCAAATGGAGTCTTTCTTTTTTCCCCCAAAGATAGCAGGGTATCACCTGAGACAGAGCTGTGGCTAAACTGCCCAGAGGTCCAGACAGAATATATAGAGAGAAGCAAAGTAGGAAGTACTCAGAGTGAAAGAAAGGAAGTAGGGGTGATGTTAGCCCTCTTTACTGCCCCAGACCTCAGTGTGAGGTAACCTGTAAACTGACCTGACTCCTGTGGGAACCAGCACAGCGAGGCTTTGTGGGGGCTGGGCACTCACATTGGCAGGTGGTCACTGTCTCTCTGAAAGAAGAATTACACCTGAAGCTATACAGCTTGCGGACAGGAATACCCCTACTCCCTAGAAAAACGGTGTGTGTGTGTGTGTGTGTGTGTGTGTGTGTGTGTGTGAGAGAGAGAGAGAGAGAGAGAGAGAGAGAGAGAGAGAGAGAGAGCAATTGTCAAGGATTAAGGTACCCTTATAAGCTCAAAACACATCCTATTTCGGAGGCTGGCAGTATAGATTTGTCCATTTGTATGATTTAGAGTGTTTTGTTCAATCATGATTTTGCAGGCTGGGCAGGGGCAGGGCTGAAAGAGAAGGCTATTCATTGTTGCACCCCCTCTGAAGATACCCTATTTTTGTGGGACACCTCACATTCAACTCATCCCAATGGTACATCTTAGATGGGACTGAGAAATATGTGCTTGGAATAGACTTATGTAACTTACAGGAATTAGAGTATTAAAAGGAGTTGTCGCTGAGACCGGTTTGGCTCAGTGGATAGAGTGTCGGCCTGCAGACTGAAGGGTCCCAGGTTTGATTCCGGTCAGGGGCATGTACCTTGCTTGTGGGCACAACTCCAGTAGGGGGCGTGCAGGAGGCAGCTGATCGATGTCTCTCTCTTCGATGTTTCTGACTTTCTATCCCTCCCTCTTCCTCTCTGTAAAAAATCAATAAGAAATATATATATATATTTTAAAAAGGAGTTGTCCTCTGCTATGGTTCTGTTTTTCTTCCAGAAATTAAAAAAAAAAAGTATATAAAAACTCCAGCTGTCCCTTAGCGCTAATTGCCTGAGTGTGAGCATTATGTAAATAAAGCCACATTACTGTTTCAGAAAGTGGTTTAAGGCCCTTTCAACTTCGTCATGGTTAACTCCGAGTCTTGCTACAATGAAGACCCCTTCCTCCTTAGCTCTGGCATTGCAGGAGAACCTGGAGATCCTTTGTCAATAGGAAGGGTAACTTCATTGTCATTAACAAATTCTATAACTAAGCATACATTATAAAAAATAAACCTTAATAAAAATTGTTTTCCTGAAATGTTACTTAGAGCTTGAGAAAGTAGAATTTAATTTCATGTTATCAGGCAAATGTATTTTATCCTGGGATTATTTTGAGTAAATCACTTTTCCTTCTTTTTTTTTTTTTTTAAATATTTTTATTGATTTCAGAGAGGAAGGAGAGGGAGAGAGAGAAAAACATCAATGGTGAGAATCATTGATTGGCTGTCTCCTGCCTGTCCCCCACTGGGGATCGAACCTACATGTGCCCTGACGGGAATTGAACCATGACCTCCTGACTCATACATAGGTCAACACTCAACCACTGAGCCACTGTGGCTGGGCAAATATTGCTTCTTAATTATTAGAGAGACAGTGGTAGTTCCTAGGTAGATAGTGTGAATCTGGTTGAGATACTCTGACTCTCCAAGGCTCATTCCTGTGGGGTTGAGGAAGATGGGAGGCAGCACAGTCAAACCTCTCCTTAAAATCAGGCTCCAGCCCTAACCGGTTTGGCTCAGTGGACAGAGCATCGGCCTGCAGACTGAAGGGTCCCAGGTTCAGTTCTGGTCAAGGGCATGTACCTAGGTTGTGGGCACATTCCCAGTAGGGGGTGTGCAGGAGGCAGCTGATCGATGTTTCTCTCTCATCGGTGTTTCTAACTTTCTATCCCTCTCCCTTCCTCTCTGTAAAGAATCAATAAAATATATTTTTAAAAAATCAGACTCCAGTTGACATGGGCCGGCACACACAAACTAGTAGCTACATACTACTTAAAACATGAGG